>ML371227.1:13364-36448 GCA_005239525.1 Nicotiana knightiana | reverse complement strand
TTTTGGAAGACAGGAATAAGGATAAGAAAGGGCAAGTGAGAAGGTCACGAGAATGGATAAGTCCTCAGGATTAAGCACACGAAAAAAAAAAGAGCTGATGGTTTCTCTAAGTTATACAAAGCTCAGTATAGCCTAAATGAACTCAAATGAGTCAAAGACTAATGGAATTTAGAAGAGATAGAATGCTACTCTGATACTATAATGAAGGTGTAATTGTGATAGAGGAAGGATGATATTTGGGCTTTCGATTGAGTAATGATTTCATGAATTGTACAGGATTAAAATACCCACGTAAGGTAAATCACACTAGGATGCTATGAAATACGATTATGGAAGTATAGTATAGTATCTCCCCCAGGTGGATCAAGACAATCACTTCAAATGTTCCACGATGAGACGTGAACCCTAGCGACAGTGTTACATAAGAGATCAAGCTATCACTGATAGATGATACATCTACATTAAGGCGAATCAGCAATAGATGGACAAAAGTCAGAAAGTACGAGGTGACATTAGGCCGTCATACTTAAGATGAACAGTAATGAAGAAGTATTAAAGGACATAGATTTATACATACAGGATAAGTAACAAGAGTAACCTGGAGTTGGTTTCAGACCACAATAACGATAAATCGAAGTATGAGTTATGGTATAGTATGACCTACCTAGATGCAGTAAAGTCATACAAATGAATAAACGGATCTATGAAACAAGGTATAGCAATATTCATAAGTTGAACAAAGTATCGAGCAAAGAACTTTAGTATACCTATAGATGCCCAGAAGGACATTTTATTAAGCTCTGTATATGTTCACAAAGTAAGGCCCAGAAATTGGTTAAAAGATGGAGGAAAAAGGAGAGAAGAGACGCATAAGCGCAATTACAAGGTTAGAGTCGTACATGCTGCATGATAGAAGGTAGCAATAGTTACAAGACTTGAAGGATTCCGACCATAAGTCATGGTGTGAGAAAGAGGCCTAAAGGGGGGAATGCCCTAGCCTTTGTATTTAATCACAGAACAATTGCCCAGATGGCAAGGAGAGTAATAAAGTATTCGGAAGACGTAGGCTACGAACATGATAAGAGCACCAGTCAACATTCGAGGATGAATATTTCAAAGGGGGGAATGATGTTACATCCCGCATTTTTGTATGTTAAAGTTTCGTCGTAAGTTAATCGACGTAAGTTCGGGAATGAGATTATTTTTAGATTTTAAGCATTACGCTATTTCAAACAAGTGATAAGTAAATTCGTGAAGGTGAGAGGGTAAGCAAGTCAAAGAAAACGAATTTTCGCCCAAGTTTGGCATGTTAGGATAAAATACGACCCGAGCTAAAATACTCGGTAATTATGGACTAGTGCCATACGAGGTACCACGTGACCATGACAGTAGGGTATATATAAAGTATATTAAAAATGAGTTGTGTTTTAAAGTAATTTGAGATATTTCTTAATTATGCGGGTGATTGATTAATTACCGGGTAACGAGACATTACCTAATTACCAGATAAAGATTAAAACTGCCCACCCCAAAACGTGGCATCAAGACTAGCTCTAAATTGTGACTCTTAAAGTCACATATTAAGGAGTCAAAACTTAGTAAGATTTGTGGCCAAGTCACCAAATTATTGGGGCCCACACCACTAATACATAAGACCTCTCGAAAAAGAGTTGCTTATCTAAAAAATGGTAGGCAATTTGCCTTGGTAACGTGACTGACATTCTATTTCAATAAATTCAAGAAAGAATTCAAGGATCAAGCAAAAATTTCATAAGCATCTTAGAAATGTGAAAATTTTGAAATTCTAAAGAAGCCAGGTATAATCTTTCTCAAGAATATCATACGGATTTTCCCTACTTCAATTCGCCGTTACATGTCCGTCACACAAGACATGTGTTAGAGGAATTGTCAAGAGAATCAGTTCAGGTATGTTAAGGCTATCCCTCCTTTATTTCTGGCATGATCTATGTGACACAGAAGAAACGAGCAAATGCACGGTCTCCATAAATTACTCTATTATAGAAATACTAGGGGTGTCTATATTCTTGATTCTCCATGTGAATTATTATTAGCTTCTATTCATGGGTCTCGAAAATACGTATGTTGGTAAAATTTATTTCACAATATTAATCAGAGGCATAATGGCCTTATGACGTACCGAGAGATTTTATCGACGTATTTCATATGCATTTACATATGCACATTGACCCATGACCAGATGGCGTTATATACGCGTATATATCTAATATATGTATATGGGATATGGGAAAAGGTTACGGCGTTATATACGCAGCACCACCTGATCAGCTGGTATATGATGATGATATTGCCCACAGTGTCTGAAATATGATTCAAACGGCGTTGTATACGCGTATATAGGTATGTGTATTAAAACGGTATTTTATACACGTATATATATATATATATATATATATATATATGTATATGTATGTATGTATGTATATATATATGTATATGGGATATGGGAAAGGTTATGGCGTTATATACGCACCACCATCTAATCAGTTCGTATACGATGATGATTTTGCCCACAGTGGCCGATATGATATGATGGGATGCCCTCAGAGGCTGATGATTTTATGAAACATGTACCTATGCACGACATGACATTCATACGCATATGCATGACGCTAAAAGTAACTTATGATTTACAAACTTATTCAGACTTACAGGTTGAGTCATGTACTCTATATGTCATCCATGTCTCTTATGTATTTATTTATGTGCCTTACATACTCGGTATATATTTTTACTGACGTCCCCTTTGCCTGGGGACGCTGCATTTCATGCCCGCAGGTCCTGATAGATAGGTCGAAAGCCCTCCAAGTAGGCTATCAGCTCAGCGGAAGATGTTGGTGCACTCCATTTGCTTCGGAGTTTCTTGTTTGGTTAGTATGATTTAGACGTGTATTGTTTGGCATGGCGGGACTCTGTCCCGACCTTTATGACATTTATGTACTCTTAGAGGCTTGTAGACATATGTTGTGTACGTGAAAGATTGTACGGCCTTCTCGGCCTTTGTTTTGAGTTTAGAAATGATTATATTGGCCTATTAGGCTTATTTGTCACATGTATATGATGATATAATAAGAAATATATGTTACGTTGGTGCTTGGTTGAGTAAGGTACCGGGTGCCCGTCGCGGCCCATCAGTTTGGGTCGTGACATATACGACTGCACAATCACCTTATAATTTTTGCGGAGGGAGGTTTTGCGGCACATTATGCGACTGCAGAACAGGTTTGTGGGACGCATAACAGTCGTAGAGTGAAGCACGCCAGCCCAATTCGGAAGGCCATTTTTTGCAGTCATTTTGCGGACCATAGAATCTTGCAGATCCTGTCCCAGGGCTTCATTTTAGGGGTTATAAGCCCCAACCCTATTTGGCTAAAACATATGTCATAGTTCATTTTTAGTATATTTCTGATACTTTTAGAGTGAGAAAGAGTTCTTAGAGTGGGGAAGTAACGTTCAACATAATATCCAACAATTTTTGCTCAATATTTAAAGATTATCAAGAAATTCCTCATCTTAAAGGTAAGAATTTATGCCAGAACTCTTAATTTCGTAAATCTACTAAAAATGGGGATAATTAGAAAGACAATTATTAGGTGTGGGGGTTGTTATCTTGCATGCGTGTATTCTTGAAGTATGTGGGGAGGCTGTGAGCTAAAAATTGTAGAGAAAGTGTTGGGGAATGATAAAATCCTTAATAAAGGGGCCTTATAAACATTAATGCACACATAGTGTTTGATAATGTGCTCAAATGAGCTAGAATCATTACCATCTTCCTAATTTTGGTCCAAGTTGTTATATTTCTAAAATAGATCAAAGTGCTAAGAATTCTGGAACATTTAAAGTTTAAAGAAAGCTCAATTGAGGTATGTTGGCTAAATCCCCTTCTTCTTTGAATCGAATCCCATGATGTTCATGTAATTGGTGTAAGCCCCAAATTGATCATTATAGAATTGGTTGTTCCTAATATTGTCGTGTTGAAGGATATATGTTCAATATTTATTCTAAATGCTTCGTCATGTCATCTTCCCATTTGAGGATATTTTCAAAATATGGAATATGTGTTAGAAATGTTAAGACTTCATGTCAAGATCAAATAAAGGTTGTTATGCCAAATTTTATGAAAAGCCTCTATGTGCTTAGGATTCAAAAATTACTCATATGTGTACTAATGTCTTGAATGATAGGCCTTATTATTGTTGACGATGATAATGATGTTTGAATATGGAAAGAGGGAACTAGAATTATGAATTACGGCCAAGTTTCCAAGAATGACTTTATAATTGAGGCCACTCGTGACAATGAATTGAAAAGATGTGAAAGAAGTAAGAAGTGAGATGATTGATTGAAAAGGTAATGTCTCGGGTGAGACGACTTAGCCGATCGGGCCGTGATCGGACGTCATTCCGCACACATGGTTGTGAATGTGCTGGAAATGATAATTGAAATTGTGGTTATGGTTGATGTCTCAAATGAGACGAAATAACTGATTGGGACGTGATCGGACTCCGTGTATAAACACAATGGTATTGTAAATTATGGTATATCGGCTCTAAAGATAACCCAACCTAATACCATGGAAACTGACTTGAGAAATTATGTGATCCTTGCGTGATTTTTTAGTATTGTTTGAAGCTCTTAATGAATTCATGACTTTTCCCCCTTGTATTATTATCCATTTTATTGAGATGGTGTTTAGTTTTACATACTAGTACTAACAACATTACTAACATTCCTTTTGTCAGGGGCGCTGCATCTTTAAATGGATGCATGTTTTTCCATAGTAGGCAGTGTTGACTAGCGATAGTGGTACATCCTCTTCCCAGCAAACTTGGTGATCCCCACTTCATCCCGGGGTCATGTATTGTACTTTTGTTCATATTACTATCACGTTTTGAGGTATAGCCGGAGCCGTGTTGGTGACACTATCATAACCCTCTTTTATATCTTTTAGAGGCTTGGTAGACATGGTGTGGGTTGTACACGAGTGCTAGAAAAGTCAAACAACTTATGTTGTATTTTGGTCACTTGTTCCACTCGAATCATAAGAATCTGTAAATAATGAAATGATTTATTATTGTATACATGAACTTCCTACTATCTAATTAATGAAAATATGTCTTCTCTTGATCATGCGTGAGTTGGGTAGAAAGTATCTAATATGCTTACTCGACTGAGTTCACTCGGTTGAGCGCGGGTTCACTCGGTTGGGGCGTGACATTATCGCTTCTTCATGGAGTATTTGTCTTCCATTGTTGTACTTTTACTAGGTTCACCCAGAAGGGTGCCCCATTCATGTGGTCTAATGATTGTGAGGAGAGCTTTCAAAAGCTTAAGACTGCCTTGACTACAACTCTAGTTCTTGTTTTGCCTTGAACATTAGGTTCTTATACATCATATTGTGATGCTTCTTGGATTTGGTATTGGGTGTGTCTTGATGCAGTAAGGTAGAGTGATTGATTATGGTTCACGCTAGTTGAAGCCCCATGAGAAGAACTACCCCGTTCATGATTTAGAGTTGGCAACCATTGTCCATGCATTGAAGATTAGGAGGAATTATCTATATGACGTGTCTTGTGGGGTATTTAGAGATCATTGGAGTCTACATCACTTTTTCACGCAAGGGAAACTAAATTTGAGGCAGCGGGGATGGTTGTAGTTGTTAAAAGACAATGATATTACCATTTTCTATCATCCCGGGATGGCCAATGTAGTGGCCAATACCTTGAGTAGAAAGACAGTGAGTATGGGCAGCTTTCATATATTCATATTGGTAAGAGACTGCTTGCATCAGATGGTCAAGCCTTGGTTTATCAGTGTGTGAGGTTAGATGTTTCGGAGCCTATTCAAGTTATAGTTTGCATGGTTTCCCAGCCTTTTTTATATGATCGAATTAGAGAGCGTCAGTATGGCGACCCCATTTTCTTTTTCTTAAGGACGGGGTTCATCATGGTGATGGAGAGGAGGTTTCTGTTGGAGATTATGGGGTGTTGTGGATGTAGGGTCGTATTTGTGTTGCCCAATGTAGATGGGTTACGTGAGTTGATTCTTGACGAGGCCCACAGTTTGCAGTATTCCATTAATCCGATGTTGCACCTATTTTGCACTAGTCAAAACAAGATTCAACTTGTTGTTTCTCTATTGTTGATAAAAGAGAGTCGTCGTGTAATATGTACTGGTATACAAGGGTACCTATTGAATTAATAAGTCGTATTCTGTATTAGTCAGCTAACCTGTGAGATTATGGCTAAGGGTTCTTGTTCTTCTAAGGGGGTGTTCGGCATCTCTTAAAATCTACCTGAGGTAGCTCCATAGGACTTAGACTAGTTTTGGAATCAATTATTTATACTATGCCTTAATTAGTGTTCTAAAGATATGGCTTACCGCATATTATGACATAATTCTTACAAAGGGTAGGTGTAATTTAATAAGGGTATGAATCATAGAGGAAAATAACGCTAGTATACATACTTGAATAGCTTTCGAAAAGAGATATAAAGAGGTTTATACTTAAGACAATATGTGAAAAAAGAGACTAACTTTGAACACTTGTTTTTAAAACAGATAAGTGTACATTACTCTAGTAAGATGGGATAAGCCTAAGATATACCTTGATTTACTTTTTTATTAAGACAAAGCTTGCAATTCAGATCTAATTTTCCTTTTGAAAATGGGTTTGCTGTTTTTGCTAAGTTCTGGAGTTTCAAAATCATGTTAAGAGAAGTAGGTGAGCGAAAACATAGTATGATATAAACAAACTGCAATTAGCAAATGGGAGATCAATTACGAACTAATTCTTTTAGTCCTATGTTAGTTAGAGATTGCCTACATTTTATATGACATTAAGGTATAAGGTAAAGCATGAAATCCAATATGTAAGTGTTGTACACATATGAGATAAAATAACAACAAAAGATGCAACAGTAAGCAACAAGGCAGTAGGATAATGGTACAAAGCAGCAGACGGTAAAAGAGTTAAAGGAGAGGATTAGACTCTGGTAATTGGGCCTCAAAGAGGTAGGCCCAACAGTAAGAGATGCGGCTACAACTGACTTCAGACTTCCAGAAAAATAAAGCAATAGAGGGCTTGGGCCTGAGTTCCTTAGGAATTCAGCAGGCCCAAACTTATGTACACGTTTGTAAAAAAGAGAAAGTCTTTAGATACAGATTATACATGTTCAATTATGTATGAAACATATAAACAAATGATTGGGGAAAATATAACAAAATATCAATACTCAAATACTATGAGAAACTTATACTAATATGGTGGTTATACGTGGCAAACAATTTACATTGAAAACCTTTCGTCATCACTAAACACTAAACCCCATAAACAACACAAGTTTCAATGAGTTAAGGGTTAAGGAAAGAGTTCTACTCAAGGTAGATGCCCCTTTTGTATCCCCGACACTTCAAACTTCCCAAGAGTCTCAAGACCCAGGGCAATTCTTATGGCAGGTGTCGCGCCCCATTTTCTTGCAATAGCGGATTTCGACGTATGACAACTCTTTAAAGCAGGTGTTAAAAAATAAGAGTTACCACCTAAAAATTTGAGGTGCATTAGGGCACCTATTTGCAAATAACTATGTTTGACTAGTCTACGTCACTAAAGATCGGGTAAGGGCTCAAATCACCTTAAAGAGAAGGTGTTAGGCACTCTTTAAGGACCACAGTTGTGGGTCCCGACCGAAGTTTAAAATATGTGGAATGGATAATTAAGCAAGGTAATTAAACAAGAAAGAAAAATGTAGATGTTAAAAGCTCCATTATAACGTAAGAATTAACTATATGGCTATTACAAGTCTCAAAACATCACAAGGAGTACAATTGTGTTGATCTATGACTGATGACTAAATGCGACCAACAAACGTATAAATAAAGGGGGGTCGAATGTTTTTAGCCTAAAGGATGACCCTTTGCAACATAAATTATACTTCGCAACTCTCTTGAGATAGGGGTTACTCATATTATTCAGCGGTCACATACTATCATCTCCTGCTACCCAATTACTGTTTTGAAGTTATTACTTAAGGGTGCTCTAATTCAATTCTTAATCGTATCCTATGCGTGCACTATCCGTCCCGTGCCTATGGTCCAGGAGGCTTTGGACCTACTAATAGGTGGTTCTAGACCTTACTTAGGTTGCTCAACATGATAAAACTAGGTGACATTCAAAAATAGATATGACTGCACACAATAGCAGTGAAAGGGTCAAGTTAACCTCCACACATAAGCACAAAAACACGTGATCAGATTTATGGTTAGACAACTTTTTAGACGTACTAGATTCATTAGGTCATATAGGCATGATTTCTATATGATTCCAGTATTCTACATGCAGTGTTGCATTTTTTCCACTAATGTATAGGTGGATTAAAGCATTACAACTCTTATAGGCATGATTTATAATTTGTTTCTGTAATAAGGTAGTGGAAACAATCCCAGAACTATGAATTACCGGTTCTGATTTTATAGATATGCGTCTTAGGCAGGTGACAATATCCTATATGCAGTGTTTCTAATAGTTGCATAATAAGGCAGTGAAGTCGCTTGAAAACACAGGATTAACAATGTCAATAAACATCCTGTAGGCAGGATAACAATTTACAATTAGATTTGATTTTATAACACTTTATCCCAATAGGCATGCTATCCTGTAGTAGACATGGAAACAAGCGTCGAGTAGTAGACATGGAAATATCCTGTAGGCAGGATAACAATTGACAATTAGATTTGATTTTATAACACTTTATCCCAATAGGCATACTATCTAAAAGCGTCGAGTAGTAGACATGGAAACAAGTGTAACAATTACTTGAGCCAAAATATTTTGCCAAGTTTAACGAAGTGTGTGCGTGATTCCTATAGGCATGATTCCTATAAGTGTGCAAGACACACTAACGAAACAGCAAACAAGGCATGTTGGACGTGATAGCAAATAGAATATATATACCCTATAGATATGTTTTCTACCCTTTTAAGTGAGTATAGAATACCCCATCACTCTTTTTATTCATTTCTCCATCATTCGTTATTTGAAAGTTAATACAGACCATATTGGATGATTATAGGCCCAAGTACGAATATAGAATAACCCAATAATACATTCGGGCCTTCGAATAGGCTTAGAAATTGTTATGAACTACGGGTCCAAACTCCAGATACGGACAGTGCATTTCAGCCTTTCAGTACCATAACATGCTCAACATACCAGGCCCAAACGAATAACTTACTTACCCAAAGGGATTCAAAATTCAACATATAGGTGACAAAGTGCTTATAGGATTTAACTAAATAACTCAAACACTTAATTCTTAATGCTATACAGAACAATAGCTCTAGTCATGACATATAAACAGGATCAGGCTAATTTGAAAGGTACATAAGACACATATGAGGCAAGTTTATGCTTGTAATTCTAGAAAGAAAGTTTAAGAGTGCCAGGATTGACGACCATAGGATAGTAAGCCATTCCAAAGAGTTTCAAAATGAAGCATGATTCAGAATCAACCTATAGAACCTTAGATCACAAATAAGAAACATGTAAAGCACAACCTTTACATGAACATGTCTATCGAGAAAAACTTAATGAAAGGGACAACATAACAGAACATGTCCATGATTATGCAATTACTTAAATCTAGTATGCTGAAAATCAGTCACAATATAAGAGGCATGTCAGTTTCCTAAAGCAAGTATTAAACCTAGTACTAGTTTGCCATGTATATGAGGAGATGCTAACTATGAGATTTATCTTAAGGTATTAAATAATACTGAAGAACATAACATTGCACAAGTCAATACATACACTAGAACTCAAATGGCATGGAAGCAAACCTTAGCTATTCAGTACAACCTTACGAACTTAGCATTAGACATGAATGACTCGACAAAGTCTAAACACATGAATTTAGTTATCAATACATACACTAGAACTCAAATGGCATGGAAACAAGCCTTAGCTATTCTGTACAACCTTACGAACTTAGCATTAGACATGGCTGACTCGACAAAGTCTAAACACATGAATTTAGTTATCACAAAGATACAGAACAAGGCAGGGAGATAAATTAAGGATGGGTTGCAAGTATAAACATTCAAACACAAAAAAAAGCATACTAGGCTGGGCAGGCATGCTTAAGATAGCAAGAATCATTCACGGCCGACACACGGAGTAGGCATACATTAGAGTAAGAAATTGGATAAGCACAGATGTTAGCAAGGTTCTAAGTCAGATGTCACGCTCCAACCTCGGGGAGCGCGACCGGATCACCAAGACTATGAAGAAGAGGATGCACCACTAGCTGCGATGAACAGTGTCTGCTATAGAACCACCTACATCTATTTAAATATATAGCTCCCCCGGCAAAAGGGACATTAGTACTTTTGAATAGTACTAGTATGTAAAGCTAAAACTCCATCTCAATAGAATGAACAATAATACAAGGGGAAAAGTAGTCATGAGTCCAATAAGAGTTTCAGACAATCCTAACACATCAAGTAAGGTTCACATAAGTTCTCAATCAATTTCCATCGTAATAGGTTGGTAACTTTTAGTGCCATATGCCACAATCCACAATGCCACCGTGTTCTTACACGGAGTCTGATCTCGACCCGTTCGTCTAGGTCATATAATTTGAGACATCAACCATATCCACAATTTCAATCATCATTTTCAGCACAATTAACACCATGTGTGCGGCACGATGTCCGATCACGGTCCGATCGACTAGGCTATCTCACTTGAGACATCATCCTTTTAATCAATCATCTCACTTTGCATTTCTTTACCATCTTTCGACACATTGGAACGGGTAGCCTCATTTACTAGGTCGTTCTTGGCACTTGGCCATATTTTACAATTCAAATTTTCATTTTTACACATTCAATAACATTATCATCAACAACAATAGGCCTGTCATGTAAGGAATTTATACACATAAGGGGAAGACTTGGAAAATTCTAAGCACGCAGGGGTCTTTCATACAAATTTGTATAACAACCTTTATTCGATTTTTGGCATGAAGTCTTAACCTTTCCACATTATTGCACATATACCCGAAGGGAAAGATGACATGAAAATCATCTAGTACAATTATCGAACATGTCTCATTCAACAAAACACATTTAGGATAGTCAATTCTGGTATGACCAATATCCCACTTACAAAATTTCACGAACACCGGGTGTTTCAATTCTAAAAAGAAAGAGGTTTAGCCATACATGCCTCAATTGAGCCTCCTAAAACTTTAAGATGTTCCGGAATTAGCAACTTCTGTTTTAGCAGTATAACAAAAATTGAACCCAAAATTAGGAAAACAATCATCATTCTAGCTAACTTGATCATTCTATGAAACATTATGTGTTTATTAAGGTTTTATAGCCCTTTTTGGAAATATTATACCAACAAATACCCTATTCTTTTCTATCATTGATTTACAATCCCCCCCACATACCTTAGGAAAACATGCATGCAAGGTAATCAACCTCATCCGAATTATTTCACTAATGGCCCATTATAGGTATACTTTTGAATTAAGAGTTGGGGTGATGAAATATTACCTTTTAAGAAGAAGACTTAGGTGCCTCCCTTTAATATTTTCAGGATTTTAAGTGATAATTGAAGAACAATTTGGTAAATATTAGTTCCTCCCTCTAGGTCTCTCTCTCTCTCTCTCTCACTCTAGAACTATCTGACAATAGGTTCAAAATGGTCTAAAATTTGTGTTTTAAAGAGATGGGGTTGGTTTTAACGAAATGGGGTCCCTCGACCCCTAGCATTTTTCTACCCTGGTCTGCAACCAGTATGTGGTCCGCAGACCTGTTCTATGGTTTCATAATGTGCCGCAGAACTCCCACATGACAAATCACAAGGTTGGATATGTGATGAAAGTGGGGACCGCATAATAGGTCTGCGACAGCATAATGGGCGCAAAATGACATCAAAATTGGCCAAAAAGGCTGCCTCACTTTGCGGCCATTCTGCGGTCCGCCGAGTGATTTTGCGACCGCATAATCTGCCGCTGCAAAATATTTTCCTTTATCTAATTAACGTATTGTTCACCCCAGAAATAATTTCTACTATCGTTGAACTCTACACCTAGCTCAACATCACAAAATCCCGATTTTCAGGAAAGTTTTTACGGGGCCTTACATCCTTCCCCTCTTAAGATCATTCATCCTCGAATGAGGATTAAGGTCCACTATTAGCAACTTATGCAGCTTGGTTTTATTACCACACACCAGCAGCCCAAAATCTAACTAACTCACTAGATTTCCAAAAATTTTGCCAGACTTTCCTTTGTAACTAGGCCTATCCACCTGTCAGAGAGCCCCAGAAACACATTTTACAATATATGCACAACTCAATGATGCAACAAAACTCATAACAGTATCAATCGTGGCCTTATAAGAAACATATACAACTCAAGAGAACACATTGCTTTAATTAAACAAATGATACAAATTTAATAGGAAGTAACTTCATACAAACTATTACATGGCTATTCAAACAAATGAGGGTACTTCTTTTTCATTTCTTCCTCGACTTCCCATGTAGCTTCTTAAACCTATTGGTTTCGCCATAGCACTTTCACGGAGGCAATATCTTTATTTGTCAACCTCCAGACTTGCCTATCAATAATGGAAACTATAATCTCTTCGTACGACAATTCTTCATTAACCTCAATGGCCTCAACTGGCACAATAACTGATGGATCTCCTATTACATTCTTTAGCATAGACACATGAAATACTGGGTGTACTAATGAACTCTCAGGTGGTAGCTCAATCTTGTATGCCACCTGACCGATCATTGGAATGATTATGTATGGCCCGAAAAACCTTGGACTCGATTTCCCTTTCTTCCCAAACCACATAATACCCTTCGTGGGGGAAACCTACAAGAATACCCAATCATCTTCTTTGATCCTAACCTTCTCCATGGCCTGACGCATGATGTCTGGCCCTATCAACTCAACCTCCCCAATCTCGAACCACCCAATGGGGGATCTACATCTCCTACCATACAATGCCTCAAATGGTGTCATCTGAATACTAGCATGGAAGTTGTTGTTATAAGCAAATTCTATGAGCGGTAAATGATCATCTCAACTACCTTTGAAGTCAAGAACACAAGAACGCAACATGTCCTCAAGCGTCTGAATAGTCCGCTCTGCTTACCCGCCAGTCTGTGGGTGGAAAGTTATGCTAAGATTTACCTGAGTGCCCAAACCTTGCTGAAATTTCTTCCAAAAATTGGCCGTGAACTGATCCTCTCGATCAAAGATGATGGAAACTGGAGTGTCATGAAGCCTAACTATTTGCTTGATATATAACTGTGCATAATGTTCTGTTGTGTCGGTAGAATTAACTAGCAAGAAGTGTGTTGATTTTGTGAGTCAATCCATGATTACCCAAATTTAGTCGAACTTGGTAAGTGCGTTGTAACCTTACCACAAAATCCCTATTAATCATTTTCCACTTCCATATTGGAATTTCTATATTCTGTGCCAACCCACCGGGCCTTTGATGATCGGACTTCACTTGCTGATAGCTTGGACATCTTGCCACAAAGTCCTCCACATTCTTCTTCATGTCATTCTACCAATAGACTTCCTTGAGATCATGATACATTTTCATAGAACCTAGGTGCACGGAATATCTAGAGATGTAAGCTTCAGCCATGATTCTTTCTCGAAGACCATCTATGTTTGGAACATATAGTCTTCCTTAGTATCGTAGGGTACAATCATCCATACCAAGAGAAAAAGCCGAGGTCTTATGTTTATGAATCCCCTTCTTCTCCTTGCTTTCTGCCACAAGGGATGATTCTGCCCTGTTCTATACAATTATTGCTTTTTCATTAGAATCTGCAAGACGAACTCCCAAACTAGCCTACTAGTGATCTAATAGGGTCACATAGCATTCGATAAAATGCTTAAATAGTTCAAATTGTATGCATGATTTCAAATTCTGAGTTGAATATGTTTAATTGTGAACTAGATTCACGGTACTAGTATGTTCGATGATTTGTGAGTAAAAGTTAAAAAGGGATTTCGATCCCAGGTATGTATGGCTAACTTTAACCTTTGTAGAATCCTCTTGTTGGGTCCGAGTATACGGTATGAGTACCTTGTTTGAAAATATGTGAATTGATTACCAAATGTGTTGAGACGTAAGATTCTATTCTCTGATCGTCCTAGTTGATTACTATACTACCGTGCTATCTGAGATTGTGAAAAGTGTTTTGATGTGCCTATCCTATTACGTGCAAAGCTCGTAAAAGCTCGAGGGTATCGATATGAAAATATGTGTTAATGAATGAAAGAATGTTAATGTTCCCAAGTGTGGGAATGTATATTATGGCTAAAAATCATGTGTGGTAAGTAATGAAAAAGGGTATTGTGAAATGATGTAAATGGGTTGAATGATTATGGTAACACCGTGCACATGAATTACTGCTGGGTGAGAGTCATTGTGCCTTCAGCTCAAATACTGAATTGTTGATATGAACTTGTGTTCCTTGAAAGAATGAATTCTTGCGATTTTATTGTTTGTGGTTGTTGTTTGGAAATATGATTGTCGGGTGGGATCGGGTTGCGCGCCGCAACACGAACTAATAAGGATAATGAGATGTGAGGTAATAAGGTTGGCCGAGGTAATAAGGGAGGCCGAGGTAATAAGGATGGAATGTGATCATTATCACTATCGAAATGAAAAATCTGGGAAAATCTTGAATATGGTGATGTTGAAAGGGAAAAAGGAGAGATTGTGAAACTTGTTGATTTTGGTTGTTTCCTTCCACGTGCATTGATTGATTGGTTCTATTACTTTATCTTAATTTTGTATTGTTTGATTGTACTTGGGATAAAGTTTGTTCATACATACTAGTACTATTCCACAGTACTAACGTCCCTTTTGCCTAGGGCGCTACATCTTTTTAAATGGATGTAGGTGGGTCCATAGCAGGTTGCTCAGCTCGCTGTTAGTGGTGATTTCTCCTCATCCTTTCTCAGCCGTACTGGTGATCCCTACTTCCTCTCGGGGCCATGTGTAGTTCATGCCATCTCTTTTTTAGTATATTATGTATTGTAAGGTATAGCCGGGGCCTTGTTTGCCGGCAAGTATTGCACAAACTCCTAGTACTCTTAGAGGTTCCGTAGACACTATGTGGGTGCAGAGGTAGCGGTTGTATCTGCTCGTAATCGTGGTCCGTATTAGGAAGTGTTGTATCTATTATGTATGTTTTGGGGATATCTAGTATAATAATGTAAAACGAGGAAAAATTGGATTTATTGTGGTAATCACACTCTTTTAAGCTTATCTCATTGTTTCACATAAATAATGGATGATATAAACACGGGGAAGCGCGTTGGGTAGGAAAGGCAAATCAAGTTCGCTTGACTGGGGTCATCGGGTTGATTGCCGGTCGCGTCCCTGGATTTTGGGGCGTGACAACACATCATGAGATAGGATAGTTTAATATACATGTGACAACATCTGGAGAAGCCTCTGCACTTTGACGACCACTCATAGCATAGAACTGTGCTGGTGCTGGAGAGCCTCGAGCTGGAAGGGGTGCTAAAGATGTAGCAGCTGCAGGACTAGATGACTGTTTTGTGCCCCTACCCGCACCTTGGCGAGATGAACGACACTCCCTCTGAATATGGCCTCTCATACCGCACCCATAACATACAAGAAGGTCCGTGTAACAGATGCACAAATGCATCTTCCCAAACTTGGGGCATGGGGGCCTCCGCTGCTGCTGGAATGTCCCTCCTGGTCGGCCCTGATGGTAGGATCCCCTGTTGCCCTGATTGGGCCTGAAGCAACTCCCCTGCAGCTGACCATGCCTTGTTGGCAGAGCACTAGCTGGAGACTGAGCATAAGGCTGGGATGGTCCTGATGAACCTCTTCTAATAGCGTATCTCCACCACCAAATGAATGCCTAGGGTTGCCTGCTGATCGGGCCCTATTGCTACCCTCTCATTCCATCATGTTCTTTGACGTTCGGGCCTCTATAGCTTGGGAAAATTCCACCATCTTTCCATAGTTCATGTTAGAATTTAAAGTAGCTGTGGCAGTCTCATTATTAACCAAAGGGCTAAGGCCCTGCACAAATATATGCACTCTGGCCTCCATAGTCGGCATCATATGAACAACATACTTGGACAGGTATGCGAACACAATGTAATACTCCCACACACTCTTACAACCTCCTTAAAGGTCTCAAACTCCAAAGCATGTGTTACCTTAGTTTCGGCAGGCAGGAAATGGCCATGAAAGCATCTGCAAACTCACTCCACCTCACTAGAGGGCTCTCCTCCTCACGGGAATCCTCCCACATCTCAAATCATGAATATTCCACCCCTTTTAAGCGATAGAGGGACAACTCAACTCCCTCCGTCTCAGTAGCACACATAACTCAGAGTGTCTTATGCATCTCATCAATGAAATCCTAAGGGTCCGCCCCAGGAACAGTACCTGTGAACACTGGAGTGTCTAACTGAAGAAACCTGTTAATCCTGGAACTAGTAGAATCCCCTTACAGGCTAAAAGAGGTGGGTGAAACATTTGTCCTTTGGTCCTGAGAAGCCACTAACTGAGTTAGCATCTGGATAGCTCCCCTAAGATCCCCATCAGAAATACCAGTACTGGGAGCTGGGGCTGGAGGTGGGACAGGAATATCGGTATAATGGATTTTTGAACCCTCTGCAGATGTAGGGACTGGTGCAGTTTGTTCTAGAGTAGAACAATCAGGCAGTGTAATAGTCGGGGTATTATCCTCACCTGCATTATCAAGTAGAGAATCAACAGCCACTCCTGGGGTGGGATTGGCTTCTTGGCCAATTCTCGCTTTCTTTTTAGGGGCCATATATTGAAAATTAAGGGAATGCATGAGTTAGGGGAAAACAGTTGCACAATTAGTTTCATCGCACGACCCAGAATATCAAAGAAGGCTATTGTTCCTAAATGTCCAAATAGCCTCCAACTTATAGATGTGGTCGACAACACACTGATAAGAAGGACTCTACTAGACACGGCTCCGAGACATCCTAGGACACTTTAAAACCTTAGGCTCTAATACTATGTTTGTCACACCCCCAACCTCGGGGAGCGCGACCGACGCTCAAGCTAGTGAACCCAGTCAAGCAAGCCTGCTAGACATTTTCTACCCGACTTGTTTATGATCAAAAGGAGGCACATTATGATTAATTAAAAAGTTTTAGTGGAACAAGAGTTCAAAATACAAATATCCGTTGACCTTTCTAATACCCATATACAACCCACATCGTGTCTACGGAGCCTCTAAATAGATACAAAAGACTACATCAAAACTGCTGGCAAACATAGCCCCGGCTATACCTCAAGTACAATACATAAGGAACAAGAGATGTACGACCCCGAAATGAAATGGGGGTCACCAAGACTGCTGAGAAGATGATGCACCACTAGATGCGATCAACATTGTCGTCTATGGACCCACCTACATCCATTCAAAGATGTAGCGTCCCCAGCAAAAGGGACGTTAGTATTGTCGAATAGTACTAGTATGCACAGCTAAATACCATCTAAATAAAATGAACAATAATTACAAAAGGGCATTCATGACATCAATAAGAGCTTCAAGCAATACTAGAACGTCAAGTAAGGGTCACATAAGTTCTTAATCAAATTAAATCTTATTAAGTTGGTAATATTTGGTGCCAAGTGCCACAACCCATTATACCACCGTGTTCTTACACGGAGTCCGATCTAGACCCGATCGGATAGGTCATCTTAATTGAGACATCAACCATATCCTCATTTTCAATCATCAATCCCAGCACATTTTCCACCATGTGTGCGACATGATGTGCGGTCGCATATGTGACAGCATAATAGTTATGCGGTTTGCAAAATGACCGCAAAAGTAGTCCTCAGGGGCTTGAATTTTTTGCCTCGATCTGCGACCAATATGCGGTCCACAGACCTGGTTTGTGATCGCATAATGCATTACAGAACCTTCTTTTCGCAAAAGACCAAGGAAAATTATGCGACCAATATGCGGCCCACGAAATGGTTATGCGGTCGCATAATTGGCCGTGAAAGTGTCCTCAAAATTGGTCAAATTCGTCTCACTCTCCGGCCAAAATGCGGTCTGCAGAGTGATTATGTGGCCGCATAATGAGCCAAAGAAACACACTCTTCTGCAAAACATTTTCCTATAACTATGTAGCATAGTGTTCAATCCAAAAAGTTCAAACTGTAGCGAGCTTTTTCATCGCGAAGAATTTCTACTATTATAACACATAAATCCAACTTGGCGGCACGAAATTCCGATTTTTTAGGTAAAGAATTTTATGGGGCCTTACATTGATAAAATTCATTTTCTTCGATTTTCTTACCCTGTCACCTTCACGAATTTTCTCATTACTTGTTTGAAGTAGCATAATGCTTATAATCTCAAAATAATATCATTCCCAAACTTATGTCGATTCACTTATGATGAAACATTAACATACGAAAATGCGGGATGTAAGACCATTCCCCCATTTGGAACACTCATCCTCGAACGTTGACTGATGCACTTATCATTTTTATAGCTTAGTCCTTTCTATCTAGGCAATTGTTCTGTGAATAATTTCAAAGTCCAATGCATTCCCCCTTTAGGCCTCTTTCTCACACCACGACTTGTGGTCGGAATCCTTCCAATCCCGTAACTGTTGCTACCTTTTATCATGCAGCATGTACGACTCTAACCTTGTAAATGTGCCTATGCGACTCTTCTCTCCCTTTTCTTCCAGCTTTTAGCCAATCTTTACACCTCACTTTCTAAACATACAGGGCATGATATGATATCTCTCTGGGCATCTATTGGTATACTGAAGTTCTTCTCTTAATACTTTGTCGAACTGACAAATATTGCTATATCTTATTTCATAGACCCGGTTATCCATCTGTATGACTTTACTACATCTAGGTAGGTCATACTGTACCATAACTCTTACTTCGATTTATCATTAGTGAGGTCTGCTACCAAACTCCAGCTTACTCTTGTTGCTTTGTATAAGTCCAAGTCCTTTAATGCTTCCCCGTTACTATTTATCCTAAGAATGACAGCCTAATCTCATCTCATACTTTGTAACCTTTATCCATCTATTGTTGATGATCTATAATCTATCATTGATAACATGACCTTTTATGTAATGACTAGTGCTCAAGTTGCATCGTAGAACATTTGAAGTGATTTTCCTGATCCACCTACTATCATTGATTTACAATTCCCCCACATACGTTAGGAACACATGCATGCAAGGTAATCACTCTCATCCCTATGAATTATCCCACTAATGGCCCATTATAGCTATACTTTGGAATTATGAGTTGGGGTGATGAAATCTTATCTTTTAGGAAGAAGACTTAGGTGCCTCCCTTGAATGTCTTCAGTATTTTAAGTGATAATTGAAGAACAATTTGGTGAATATTAGTTCCTCCCTCTAGGACTTTGTCTCTCACTCTAGAACTATATGAAAATAGGTTCAAAATGGTCTAAAATGGGTGTTTTAACGAGATGGGTCGGGTTTAATAATGAGAAAATAGGAGCCTTGACACAGATCTACGGTCGCATATGTTACCGCATAATGCTTATGCGGTCCACAAATACGCTGCATAATTTCCCTTGACCCATGGCATTTTTCTGCCTTGGTCTGCGACCAGTGTGCGGTCCACAGACCTGTTCTACGGTCGCATGATGCGTCGTGAAACCCCCACATGAAAAATCTCAAGGTTGGATATACGATCAAAGTGCGGCACGCATAATAGATTTGTAATCGCATAATGGGCTGCAAAAATGACATCAAAATTAGCCAAAAAGGCTGCCTCATTCTGCGGCCATTCTGTGGTGCGCAGAGTGATTCTGCGATCGCATAGTGGGCCGCAGAAATGCTTTTTCTGCAAAATATTTTTCTTTATGTATTTAACGTACTATTAAACCCAAAAAGAATATCTACTATGGTTGACCTCTACACCTAGCTCGGCATCATAAAATCTCAATTTTCAAGAAAACTTTTACCGGGCCTTACATCAGAAAATAACAGGAGTAACACAGTAGCGTATAGTTTCACAAGGTTTTAGTGACATAGATGAACAACGCGTCAAATTGCAAGATTCATAGTGACCTACTAGTTACAAATTAACGAACAAGCAAATGAGAAGAACAATTCCCAGTAGCAAAGAATAGCAGAATCCCCAAATCCCAATGCGCCACAGTTCCCAAGGGTTTTAAATGAACCCCGGGCAGTGCTCGCACAAAGAAAGACATAATCAAATTCGAATGGCCTTGGCTTTCAGCTGGCCAAGGTCTCATGTTTCAGAGTAAGTGAGAATGACAGAATAATGTAGTGATTCCAATCTTTCTTGGGGGACTTGGGGAAGGGTTTATATAGTGGTAGAAATTGAAAGAACAAACATAGAAGACAATCAATTAAACACAAAATAAATAAAGAAAATATGGCATACAAGGAATGATAGAACCAGTAAAAGAAAATTCGGAACCCAAACCCTATTTGGAATCTAATTCAGGGAGAATCGTTCACAAGCCCCAATGACATCTGGATTAAAGGATATACCAGATACAAAAGAGAATTTTCTTTTCTCTAGTGTATAGCACCACAAACGCACCGAGAACACAGAACCAAAGTAAAATCTATGAGGATTACACTTTCCATAAGTATAATGGTAGCGGAAGTTACCATAAATGAATGATAATAACAAAAAAGGTAAGTAGACTCCGCGTATGAGGAACAACAATTGGAATCTTTTAGGTCAGCTAGGGTTTGGCCTCCGAGGGAGAAGAGAGTATGTGAGGGTGGCTATGGAGAGATAAGTGGTCTCTAGGTTTGGTCATGGGGATATAAGGAGAATGGGGGGATTTATTATGGGTCATAGATCATTTAAGATCAATGGCAAAGATTGAATAAGAAACGAGGCGGGTTAAATGAACAGGTCCCCGACCGGGTCAAATTAGAGGGTCATTTAGCTTGGGCTCTATGAATTGGTTAAAGGATTTGGGGTGTTTGGGACATTAATATGGTCCAAAAATTTGCACAGCCTGGCCTATTTTTTAAATATAGGAAGTTAAGGGAAAATAATTTAATAAAATAGTTAAATACAATATAAAAAAGTACTATTTATTAAACTTAATACCTTAAAAACAATTTTTGAAGATTATTAAAAATGTAAAATATTATTTTGACCCCAAATAAGATGACAAATGCAATCAATTGTAAAGTATATGCTATTATTGTTATATTACATGATTAGCATAAAACAAATGCAAATGTAATTATGTAAAATGAAGTAAAAATAATATAAAGAGTATATGTAGGCATAAGAAATAAATTCAAATGATTAAGTCATCACAAAATAATTTGAAGGAGTAATTAATAAATAAATGAGTAATATAAATGCAAGAACATCAACATTAATGTATTAAAAACAATGGAGAGTTACAAAAAGTACGTATTTGACTCTTGCAAATTGGTGATAGTGCAGGAATGATATTTTTAAAGTATATATGATATTTGAAAACATACGAGGGAAAAATTGGGTATCAACCGTTGTCTCTCTTTACCCAGGAATGATGAAAGAATTGTAGGGTAAAGAAAATGATGACCAACTTTGTCTGAAATGAGAGGGGATGATGCATTTTTGAAAAATGGGGGCCTACATATCCCTAGTTCTTGAGTTTCCTACATATCCCTAGTGTTATAGGAATCAGGCTGTATGTAGTTTTGGATCTGATGACGAACGAAAATGATGGAGTTGTTATCATATTGGCCGTGTATTTCGTAAAAAGATCTTCTGGATGTGATATTGTCCCGAGTAACGGATAATTTCAGGTGGATCTAAGACCATATTTCCTTGTCCATGAAGCGTATGATAAGGTATTCACGGGCCATGGAATGGTATCCAGTGGACATGAGGATGGAGCCTCTAGACTATGACGCCTTTGAATAATGATATGCATTTTTGGGAGATCCTACGGCCATGGCATGATGTCTTCGGGCTATGAGGATGATACCCTCAGACATTGACGCCTTCAGACAATTTGGTGATGTTTCAGCTCATGAAATGCAAATATGTGGTGATATCGATCGTTTGATAGAGGAAATAGGTAATGCTTAGTAATTTTCTAGAATGAGACAAGACAAGGCGTAGTCTTGTATGAGACGAGGGCAGTGCTTAGCCTGATGCAAAGAAACGAGACAATGTGTGGTTTTATGTAGTTTAGCGGAGACAACTCTTAGTCTCGTGCAAAGGAAGGCAATGCTTAGCCTTATTCAATAATAGGGGCAGCTTAGCCTCATGCAATGTAGCGGAGACAATGCTTAGCCTCATGCAATGTCGTGGAGGCAGTTCTTAGTCTCATGCTAAGAAAGACAGTGATTTGCCTTACCCAATAATGAAGGAAGTGCTTAGTCTCATGTAGTGTAGAAGAGGCAGTGCTTAGTCTCATTCAAGGAAAGGAAGTGCTTAGCTTTATCGAATAACGGAGGTAGTGCTTAGCCTCATGCAAAGGATGGAGACAATGCTAAGTCTTATGCAAACAAAGGCAGTACTTAACCTTACACAATAATAGAGGCAGTGACTAGCCTCATGCAGTGTAGCAGAGACAGTGCATAGTCTCATGCAAAGAAAGGTAGTGCTTATCCTTATGCAATACTTGAGGAAGTGCTCAGCCTCATGCAAAGGGTGGAGACAATGCGTAGTCTCGTGAAAAGAAAGGCAGTGCTAAGCCTTATACAAAAGTGATGGAGGCAATGCTTAGCCTTATGCGAAGAATGGAGATAGTGCTTAGTCTCATGAAATGATGACGGTAGTGCGTAGCCCGATGCAATAAGAGCAATGATTAAATGAGAGAGGGAAAAATGTTTCTTACTTTGACGCGTTTATGTTTGTTGACAAGTTTGTTATATGCCTTGTGCCTGCATCCAAAGAAAAAATGTGAGTTGGGGGGGGGGGGGGGGTTGGTTCGTGCCTTTTCTTGCTCGATTTGCTCC
>ML371225.1:80251-92011 GCA_005239525.1 Nicotiana knightiana | reverse complement strand
ATATATATATATATATATATATATATATATATATACTTTTTTTTCTTCTTTTCCTCTTCTTTTTTTTTCTCAAGTGACTCTTACTTTTTCAAAACAGTGCACATTTCTCCTTATTTCAATTGTTCCCCTCAAGAACCAACGTACCACCCCACACTTTAACTTTTCCATATTTCTTCACTTTTTCAGTGCTTACGAGAGGTGACTAGGTTCAAATATATGATCGATTCAAACAAAGGGGTATGGCTTGTAATGTGGTTGCCAAAGAAACAGGATTATAGGCTCAACGGGGTTAACTACGATACATAAAAATTAGGTGGGTAAAATATATATATCTGGCTCAACAAAGAAATGCCTATATCACTTCCAAGACTGAACAAAACTTCTATTTCGCTTTGCACACTCACGGGGAAAGTTCTAGACATCAAATGCAATGCATAGAATAGCATACAAACCTCACACACACATGGCAAATAACTCACTCAGGATTGGATATATCACGACACTCTAGTCAAAGAGTTAAGCAAATCTTAAGAATTCCTGATTTATGGTATTTATTCTAGAGTCAAAAACTGAGCCTAAGCGTCACAACCATAGTACTGACTATTCTCAAGGCATNATTAAGCCCTCAACCATGTGATTACTACTCCTAAAAATTAAAAACTACCTACACCCGGTTCAATAAAAAAACCCTTGGAAAAGAACCGTGGTCCAAAGAAAAACCAAGGGCGAATTACTACACTACCTAAAACAAAAATCTTTTTGGTATTTTTTTTTTTGACTTACTTCCCTCAAGAAAATTTTCTAATAGATCCATCGTCGGGAAAAACTTAATTTTTTATTTTTTTGTAAAAAGATAAATTATCCCATTAATCTAACATAACTAAGATAGCATAGAAAGTCACCAGATAATCTCCTCACCCCACACTTAAAATTGTGCATTGTCCCCAATGCGCACCCATACATACAAGAGGGTAAAGAAAAAAAACTCCCTGGTAGGCCAAAGGCCGAAGCATTAGCATCTCATGGGGTACTCAGACTTCTCCCAGGCATGATCCTTCCTGCGGGTACCTTACATTTAGTTCAAATCATCTGGTTTGCTGTTGCATCCTTCCAGTGGCTTTGCATTCCATGCTCCTAAAAAAATTCAAAAAATTTGACACTACAAAAATAATACAATTAGAAAATAAAATAAAATAAAATAAAATAAAATAAAATAAAGCATTAAAGCTGGGTTGCCTCCCAACAAGCGCTTGATTTAACGTCGCGGCGCGATNTATGTAGTCCTGTCTTTCTGGCAAGAAAAATTCCAGAATGTAGGTATCTTGTTCCTCATTCCTTGACTCCTCAATTGGCTCAGATGACTCTATTTTCATATCATCATCCAGGCACAATGTGGAAAATTTTTTGGAGTGAGGACCAATGCGCTCAAACACCTAACCTTCAGGACTTTCAACATCCTCAACATCAATCACATTAGAGTCGATTAAATTTGAATCCTCAATGTCCCTGGTTGACTCTAGTATTACTTCTTCAACATCGGCATCCTCAAATTATAGTTGATTAGAGTGCTGGGTTTCTACTTTGGACCCCTCTATTGGCACCTCAATTTCCATCTCTATNGGTTCTTTATTTCTATTAACTTCACAAGAAAAAGAAGAACCATCAAAGTAAGGGGTTGGGGGAAGATAAGAAATATAAGCACAACCATAAAAGTGACCATCTTGACCGCCACAACTATCACATACATTCCACACATAAGATTGAGTTGGTGCACATAACTCGCTTTCAGAAATATTTTGATAATTTTTCTCTGGGTGGTTTCCTTCATAATATGCATAACGAGGATCAAAAGTAGAATTACCAACATCCAAACTCTCATAATTCCATGATACCATGTTTTTTTTTCAAATTAACAAATACAACTAAAATAAAGAAAATAAAAATCAAATACTAAAAAAATAAAAATAAACTTGAAACCTAGTAATATGTACAATTACCGTTCACTCCCCGGCAACGGCGCCAAAATTTGATCACGCTCAACTATGTCTAATAAAAGACTAAACGGGCGTTGCAAATATTATCTANTTGGGCCCAAACTCCCCTTAAAGCCAGGGCAGGCCTGGCGTTAGGGGCCAAATGCCCGACTAACTCCAGGGTCAGCCTGGCTTTAGGGGCCAAATGCCCGGCTAATGCCCGGGTGTTCCCTTTTCGACTCTTGAGCGTATTTTTTGACGTATTTGCATCCCTTTAGCTCGACTTCCATCTCCAATTCACCTACACATGAAATAGACTCCATTATGCACATACAAAGTGTATTTTTATCATGAACGTACATAAAATGTAAGGCATATAACTTGTTAAACCATGAATTCTAGCCACGCATCAGTAATTAGGTAGTAAAGAAGATGATGACCTGTGCGCTAATGCTAGGCGTAACACCTCTATTTGAGGAAGGTTACAGAGTATTGCATGGAAGTGATCATATAGGCTAATAAACCTAGGACCCCCTTTAGTTCCCATTTTGAATGATTTCTATTTGTTTAAATGGCTTTATTTTCTTTAAAGACTAATTCGCTTAAATTAAGTTTGGTTGGGAGCCACCGTTGTGGACCTCGAGGGGTGCCTAACACCTTCCCTTCAAGGTAATTTCGAGCCCTTACGCAATCTCTGGTAAAGTAAATCGGTTTATGAGTTATTTTCTTTAGGTGCCCTAACGCACCTTAAAAATCGTTAGGTGGCGACTCTTTAAAATTCCATACCCGTCACAAAGGGAAATGAGTTGTCCCAAAATTTCGAAACCCCGGACTCCACGAGAAAAAAAGGGGGCGCGACAACATGGCAACTCTGCTGGGGATAACCTTTAGGCTCTTACCATAACAATCTTGCTTTTTGTGAAATAGTCTTTAAGCATGCTTTATTCTATTAATACGTGTGCACCGTTTCCCTTTCCCACTTTATGTGAATTTAATTGCCTATTTTCAAGCATTTATGATTTCCTTTACTACATAAACTTACTTGTTTCCTTATTTTTCTTTCTTAAATGTCTTGCAATTATTAAATATCGCATTTATCATTTTTAACGTACAAATACGTGACACCATGCTATTTACTGTTGCAAAAATCATGCTCAACATCATATTCCACTCGTGCGTAATCAATCCTATAGAAACGCTTGATGAGTGTTTGCGCCCTTCCTATATATCACTCTTTAAATTCAGAAAGGCTTATTTGCGGTAAAACTAGTCGATCAGCGGTGCAGTCGACGGTTTCGTGCTTTTCCCCCTCAAGTTGTCTACTTGAGGGTACTAGCCTAGACCCTTATAGCAACCTTACTCTGATTATAACTGCACATGCATCATGGTCAAACCTAGTCGGGTTAATATGTTGTCCACATAATAATCCTTTAGGAAAAGACTTGTCCAAAAGTCCACTGGGATTTCCATAATCCCAACAGACGCAACCACGATCTGTCCATTAATTTGGAGAAATAAGTGCCAATATGCTAATCATTGATGTATAAGTAGTCGAATCTGGAGGGGGAAAGGGTCTAACCTTATTTGTTTTGCAGAAATGAGGCACGAAGTCCCCAGGTTCGGCATGGTTCAAAGAATGCCACCATTTTTGCTGGATTAGTGGGAGGACCTTTTGCCAAGTGAAAAAGACCATGTGAAAAGGGTCCTCGAAAACTTACCCTCTTTACTGGATATCCAACCAAACAATATGTTGATCGAAGCGGCCACTATGTTCTGGGACGGAGAAAGGTCCGTGTTCCATTTTGGCAACATAGAAATGACTCCTCTCTTGGAGAAGATAGGGGGATTCACTGGATTACCTTGGGATAGTCCGAGTTCATTGGTGCCAAAAAACCGTGCTACTAGAGGGTTCCTGAAAATGATGGGTTTGAAAAAGAACGATGATTTGGAGTGCCTGAAGGAGTCCTACATACCCTTTTACTACCTCTATGAACGATATGGTCATAGAAAATCCTATCGTATCTTCCATGATGAATTCCCTATCACTTCCTTGGGTCACATTCACGCAGGGTTTTTGTATTCGTTGTTTGCTTCCTGGGTATGATAGTATTTCCAAGCAAAGGAGACATGATTCACACTACACTGGCCATAGCTGACATCTAACGAGCCTTGGACCGTTGCCAGAAGGGGTTCAAGCACTTTGAGGGTTGTAATATGCTATTACAGGTTTGGTTATAGGAGCATCTCCAAAGGGGTCAATATCGTCAAGAGTTTCCGCAAAGGGCGTGGAATGATCATATAGCCTTCCATCACCCCAAGAGAATTACTTACATCCCAGGCAGGTTTGCTCAACTTGAAAATGCTACAGAATGGGCGCAGGTTTTTGACAATTTGACTGAGGACCAAGTTCAATGGATGTTCGAATGGTTCCCTACCAATGAGTTCATCATTAGATCTAGGGACGCTCCGCACTTGGTATTGATCGGGTTAAGGGGCATATACCCTTATGTTCCCATCAGGGTTATGAGAAGGGCATATAGGAAGCAAATCATACCGCGAGTTTCTAAATTGAGTCATTACAGTGCAGATTTTCAGGATGACGACATCCCATACAAATGTGAAGCTCAGCATATGTGCCATCTAAATTTTATTATAGAAAAGGACACCATCGAGCCATACAAGTTCCACACAGGGCATGTACACTTTTACCTGTCATGGTTGGAAGACAGCATAACGGGGGTAGTTGAGCCGGGAATCGGCCGAGGAAACAAGGTTATAGACGAAGTTGTTGAAGCCCAAGTGAAATACAAATAAGCTGCGCAAAAGGGTTCATGAGTCCGAGGCCGGGCAACTGGAGAAAAACAATACTGATATGGAACTGATCAATGAATGGAGGGAAAATGCTATCAAATCTAATGAAAGACCAGAATATTTGGAGCAGGGTCTGATGTAGCTAGAGGGGAAGAGAAGGAAAAGAGTCTCCGACTGCCAGAATGCTGAGGGAAGTGAAGGAGGACATATAGAGAGTGTATACCTGCTGTTGGGCATGCACGACCTACGGAACCTGATCGACAGAGCCAAGAAGATCAAGCCTGGGGAAGGTCCTTCTGGGACCAAGTAGATTAGATTTACCTGCTTTTTTCCAAATGTAATAAGGCCAAGTGCCACTAGTGACTTATCTTATTTAGTGTCGTTTTAGATTTATCTGCTTTTACATTAATGAAATGAGGCAATTATTGGCACTAAAGTTCTCCAAATCAACTTGTCGCTACGCTTACCTCAGGCACAACGAGGTTCCCAAATTAGGACGCGAATTTACATCCCCGCACTTTGTGTTTAGATACTGCAAATATTCTTTTTGGAACCCTTATTGACTTGGTTACCTTTTGTTTTCCTTTCCTTTTTTATTATTCCCATTCCCCAAGGTTGGTTCACGCATACTGGCATCATTAGCTTATCATACCAGATCCATGGGCCCTCAACCTTTTCCTCCTCCAAGTGTACCGAAAGGCAAAGATAAAGCTAAAATGGTTGATATAAATGGCATCAGAACAGACAATACTACACATGTTGAGAACGGGGAAACTTCCGATGGTCGAGGCACTCAGGCCCCAAATGATTTGGTTTCACAGCTTGAGAAAAAGATACTTGCACTATAGGGTGAGCTTAAGCAGGTCTGTAACTTGGCAAATCTCTCCCTCACATTGAATATCCCCGACACCTATAACCCCGCACCACCTCAGAACACACCCAAAAAACACCCACAGAATCCTCCCGCACCTCACCAGTATACAACCCCTCCTCAAAATCAGCATCCCTCTACTCAATACCCACAAAACACCTACCATACTCCCTAAGATTCCCCAAAATTATTCCTGAACCCCAAAACTCCACCAATGATCATCATTATGCCCAAAATCCTGGCCTTCACTGGAACAACCCTATAAACGTATAAACCCTACCTCACTCCACTCAACTAATCTCCTATACACCAGAATCAACTTAGAAGGACCTGCTCATCAAGAACATGGTTGAATAGCTCGAGAAGTTGACAAGTCGGGTTCAGGGTGTTGAAGGGGGTAAAGGAATAGAAGTTCTGAACTATGAGGACTTATGCATACAACCAGATGTGGAATTATCAGGGGGTTACAAACATCCCAAGTTCGAAATGTTTGATGGAATGGGTGATCCCAAGGTTCATCTGAGGACTTATTGTGACAAGCTCGTGGGGGTCGGAAAAGATGAAAGTATTCGAATGAAGCTCTTCATGACGAGTCTTACTGGAGATGGCCTGTCCTAGTACATAAGCCAGAATCCTAAGAAGTGGACCAATTGGGTGAGCATGGCGTCAGACTTCATGGACAAGTTCAGATTTAATACAGAGAATGCGCCGGATGTCTTCTATATCCAGAACATAAAGAAGAAGCCAACTGGGACTTTCCGTGAGCATGCTACTCGGTGTAGGTCGGAAGCAGCAAAGGTTAGACCAGCATTAGACGAGGAACATATGAACAAGTTCTTTTTCAGGGCACATGATCCACAATATTATGAAAGGCTAATGGTTATTGAGAACCATAAGTTCTCCGATATCATCAAACTCGGAGAAAGGATTGAAGATGGTATTAAAAGCGGGATGGTGACAAATTTTGAGGCACTGCAGGCCACAAATAAAGCATTGCAATATGGTGGTATATCGAAGAAGAAGTATGTGGGAACAGTAATGGTTCCCCAGGGACCCAAAACTCCATTTATATACCAAACCCCTCCACCCACATACCAAACACCTCCACCCACATATCAACCATCACCTCCCAGATATTCCCAACCTGCTACCGCCTACCACGCCTATAACACCCAACCATCCTATTATCAGTCACCTCCAACTCATCCAAACTACCAAAAGCCCATGCCTAATTTTGACCACAAAATATCCAGGCAGTACACCGCCATTGCTGAACCCATCGACCAGTTATATGAAAGGTTGAAATCCGCTGGATATGTCACCCATATTCCCATTGTGGCAATGTAGAATTCATCTCAATGGGTCAATTCAAACAAGATCTGTCATATTATTCCGGCATGAAGGGACACACTATTGACAAATTCCGCACCTTGAAAGACAAGATACAAATACTAATTGATAGTAAGGTCATACAGGCGAAGGAAGCTGCACCCAATGTCCGCAACAATCCTCTCCCAGATCATAGGGGTGGGGGGGGTTAATGTGATAGAAACTAATGAAGAGTGGGATCCTGAGGGATCAATCGGTCTTATTCGAGAAGGTGATGATCCTAAGAAACCTGCAGTCACACTCAATCCCATTGTGGTGCAGGTACTGCTGCTAGTTGAAGTTGAGGTAGCCGCATCGGTTCCTTTAGAAGTAGAAGTAATGCCACCTGCAGCAATACTCACTCCATTTGAAGTAGAGGTGGCCATACCTTTCATTGTAACGATGGCGTCCACACCACCCTTCAGTTCCAATGTACCTTGGGATTATGTGGTCGAGGCTAGAAGAAAGGGAAAGTCAAAGATAGAAGAATCCGGCATTGCACAAGGAATGACCAGAACAGGAAGGTTAAATACACCTGAACACTCAGGAGAACGAGCTGCCGCCTGAAGGGTTCAATTACAACAGGGCACTACACATCACAGTGCAATGCAAAGATAAGTTCATCGCCCAAGTTTTGATAGATGGAGGATCCAACCTCAACATTTGCCCACTGACAACGTTGAAGAGGTTGGACAAAGTCCTACATGAGATACTAGAGGGAACTATGAATGTTAAAGCATTCGACGGGTCTCAGAGAGCTACTATTGGAGAAACCAATCTTTGCCTGTAGATGGGATCTACATGGTTTGATGTTGAGTTTCATATACTGGACATATCCGCCTCCTACAATCTGCTGTTAGGACGACCATGGATACACACCGCTGGGGCTTTGGCATCTACTTTACACCAGGCCATGAAGTTTGAATGGAACCACCAGGAAATAATAATCCATGGAGATGGGAGCAACCCCATTTACACTAGTCAGACTATCCCGGTGATTGAAAACAGAAGAAGGTTAGGTGGAGAAACATACCATCATATCGTGCGGGTCAACGCGATTGAGAAAGATAAGTGGTGGAGTAGCAAGATAGCAAGCATGCTAGCATGGAGAGGATATGAGCCCAGCAAGGGTCTTGGTAAGAATCTTCAGGGCATCTCTAAACCAATACAGCCAAAGCACCATGGTACCACTTTTTGGTGGGGATATCAATACACCTGGCAAGAATACTAAGATTGGTCAACAATGTGGCGTGGTCCATACTATCCACTTGAGAAACCTGTGCCACACCTGAATCAAACCTTCCAGCAAGTCGATATCATATGGGGATCAGAGGAAGAAAAGCATTGGCAGCGTTGAGGAGTTTGTTCTTGGAAGATGATAACATGGACTGTTGTGTAATTGTCGAGGAGGAGAAGGAGGAAGGACCTACCATCCAAGCTGTGGAGAGAGGAACATTACTCAAGAACTGGACTGTTAGACCATCAAGGGCCTGATGAGTCCCGGCATTGCTATTTCTTATCTTGATGAACCGACGACTGTGACATGTAANTTCACCTACACATGAAATAAACTCCATTAAGCACATAACAAGTTTAATTTTATCATTAATGCGCATAAAATGTAAGGTATATCACATGTTAAACTATGCAATTTAGTCTCGCATCAGCCACCTACATGAGGGACATGACTACTATTTTTCATGACATGATGCACAAAGAAATCGAGGTATATGTGGATGATGTCATAATTAAATCCAAGAAGGCCACAGATCACATAGCAGACTTGAGGAAATTCATCGACAGATTGCGGAAGTACAACCTGAATTTAAACCCCGCAAAGTGTGCATTCGGGGTTTCTGCCGGAAAGCTATTGGGATTCATCGTCAGTCCCCGGAAAGCTATTGGGATTCATCGTCCATCCATGACTTACCAGCGCCAAAAAGCATGAAAGATATGATGAGTTTCCTGGGACGCCTTAACTACATCAACCATTTCATAGCACAGTCTACGGTGATATGTGAGCCGATTTTCAAGATGTTGAAGAAGGACGCTGCAACTAGTTGGACCGAGCATTGCCAAAAGGATTTTGAAAAAATCAAGGAGTACTTATCAACACCACGAGCTTTGGTCCCCCCAGAGCCAGGTAGACCACTGCTACTTTACTTTGCAGTGGTAGATGGAGCTTTCGGCTGCATTCTGGGACAGCACAACGAGATAGGGAGAAAAGAACAGGCCATATACTACCTAAGTAAAAAGTTTACACCTTATGAAGCACGGTATTCTCTGTGGGAACGAACCTGTTGTGCCTTGATCTGGATAGCTCAGAAGCCNAAATTCCGCACCTTGAAAGACAAGATACAAATACTAATTGATAGTAAGGTCATACAGGCGAAGGAAGCTGCACCCAATGTCCGCAACAATCCTCTCCCAGATCATAGGGGTGGGGGGGGTTAATGTGATAGAAACTAATGAAGAGTGGGATCCTGAGGGATCAATCGGTCTTATTCGAGAAGGTGATGATCCTAAGAAACCTGCAGTCACACTCAATCCCATTGTGGTGCAGGTACTGCTGCTAGTTGAAGTTGAGGTAGCCGCATCGGTTCCTTTAGAAGTAGAAGTAATGCCACCTGCAGCAATACTCACTCCATTTGAAGTAGAGGTGGCCATACCTTTCATTGTAACGATGGCGTCCACACCACCCTTCAGTTCCAATGTACCTTGGGATTATGTGGTCGAGGCTAGAAGAAAGGGAAAGTCAAAGATAGAAGAATCCGGCATTGCACAAGGAATGACCAGAACAGGAAGGTTAAATACACCTGAACACTCAGGAGAACGAGCTGCCGCCTGAAGGGTTCAATTACAACAGGGCACTACACATCACAGTGCAATGCAAAGATAAGTTCATCGCCCAAGTTTTGATAGATGGAGGATCCAACCTCAACATTTGCCCACTGACAACGTTGAAGAGGTTGGACAAAGTCCTACATGAGATACTAGAGGGAACTATGAATGTTAAAGCATTCGACGGGTCTCAGAGAGCTACTATTGGAGAAACCAATCTTTGCCTGTAGATGGGATCTACATGGTTTGATGTTGAGTTTCATATACTGGACATATCCGCCTCCTACAATCTGCTGTTAGGACGACCATGGATACACACCGCTGGGGCTTTGGCATCTACTTTACACCAGGCCATGAAGTTTGAATGGAACCACCAGGAAATAATAATCCATGGAGATGGGAGCAACCCCATTTACACTAGTCAGACTATCCCGGTGATTGAAAACAGAAGAAGGTTAGGTGGAGAAACATACCATCATATCGTGCGGGTCAACGCGATTGAGAAAGATAAGTGGTGGAGTAGCAAGATAGCAAGCATGCTAGCATGGAGAGGATATGAGCCCAGCAAGGGTCTTGGTAAGAATCTTCAGGGCATCTCTAAACCAATACAGCCAAAGCACCATGGTACCACTTTTTGGTGGGGATATCAATACACCTGGCAAGAATACTAAGATTGGTCAACAATGTGGCGTGGTCCATACTATCCACTTGAGAAACCTGTGCCACACCTGAATCAAACCTTCCAGCAAGTCGATATCATATGGGGATCAGAGGAAGAAAAGCATTGGCAGCGTTGAGGAGTTTGTTCTTGGAAGATGATAACATGGACTGTTGTGTAATTGTCGAGGAGGAGAAGGAGGAAGGACCTACCATCCAAGCTGTGGAGAGAGGAACATTACTCAAGAACTGGACTGTTAGACCATCAAGGGCCTGATGAGTCCCGGCATTGCTATTTCTTATCTTGATGAACCGACGACTGTGACATGTAATGAGACAACGCAACAAAAGAACAATGATTCAGAAGAAGAGGAGGATGTAATACCTGAAGAGATCGTTAGAGAAGTAGAGAATTTTGAGAACAAACCCAAGTCCAACCTGGACGAAACTGAGATAGTTAACTTGGGAAATTCTGAAACCGTCAAAGAAACCCACATAAGCATCCATTTGTCACCGTCAGAGAAAGAGGAATACACTCGGTTCCTGAAGGAATATGAGGATATCTTTGCATGGTCATACGACGATATGATAGGGTTGAGCACATCCATAGTGGCTCACAAGTTACCTACAAATCCAATGTGTTCGCCAGTGAAGCAAAATTCAAAAAATTCAAGCCAGACATGAGCCTGAAAATCAAGGAAGAAGGTACTAAGCAGATCAAAGCCAAGATCCTCAAGCTAGTTGAATATCCAACCTGGTTAGCCAACATTGTGCCAGTTCCGAAAAAAGGATGGGAAAGTTAGAGTATGTGTTGATTATCAGGATCTAAACAGAGCAAGTCCCAAGGATGATTTCCCGCTACCGAACATACACATTCTAATCGACAATTGTGCCAAGCATAAACTCCAGTCTTTCGTGGATTGCTTTGCTGGTTACCATCAGATCTGGATGGACGAGGAGGACGCTGAGAAAACGACTTTCATTACACCATGGGGTGTGTATTGTTACAAGATGATGCCATTTGGCCTAAATAATGCTGGGGCCACTGATCACGCTCAACTATGTCTTCTATACAGACTAAACGGGCGTTGCAAATATAAATCTGGGGTATTAAGCCCAAAGTCGATCCCACGAAGAATTGAACGTATCAATTGAGTTTATTAAATACTAAACTGGTGTTTAATCAAGTTTCTCAAGACTTTTAAATATCAATTTGTGTTGTTTAACTAATTCTACTAA
>ML371225.1:65508-79105 GCA_005239525.1 Nicotiana knightiana | reverse complement strand
CAGGCTTTATGGGGCAAACGCCCGGCTATCGCCCGGGCGTCTCCTTTTGCGTATTTTTGACGTATTTGCATCCCTTTAGCTCCGTTTCCATTTCCAATTCACCTACACATGAAATAAACTCCATTAAGCACATAACAAGTTTAATTTTATCATTAATGCGCATAAAATGTAAGGTATATCACATGTTAAACTATGCAATTTAGTCTCGCATCAGCCACCTACATGAGGGACATGACTACTATTTTTCATGACATGATGCACAAAGAAATCGAGGTATATGTGGATGATGTCATAATTAAATCCAAGAAGGCCACAGATCACATAGCAGACTTGAGGAAATTCATCGACAGATTGCGGAAGTACAACCTGAATTTAAACCCCGCAAAGTGTGCATTCGGGGTTTCTGCCGGAAAGCTATTGGGATTCATCGTCAGTCCCCGGAAAGCTATTGGGATTCATCGTCCATCCATGACTTACCAGCGCCAAAAAGCATGAAAGATATGATGAGTTTCCTGGGACGCCTTAACTACATCAACCATTTCATAGCACAGTCTACGGTGATATGTGAGCCGATTTTCAAGATGTTGAAGAAGGACGCTGCAACTAGTTGGACCGAGCATTGCCAAAAGGATTTTGAAAAAATCAAGGAGTACTTATCAACACCACGAGCTTTGGTCCCCCCAGAGCCAGGTAGACCACTGCTACTTTACTTTGCAGTGGTAGATGGAGCTTTCGGCTGCATTCTGGGACAGCACAACGAGATAGGGAGAAAAGAACAGGCCATATACTACCTAAGTAAAAAGTTTACACCTTATGAAGCACGGTATTCTCTGTGGGAACGAACCTGTTGTGCCTTGATCTGGATAGCTCAGAAGCCGAGGCATTACTTCTGTGCCTATACAACATATCTCATATCGAGAATGGATCCCTTGAAGTATATCTTCCAGAAGCCCATGCCCACTGGCAAGCTGGCTAAGTGACAAATCTTGTTGAGTGAATTCGACATTGTCTATGTAACTCAGAAAGTAGTCAAGGGACAGGCACTACCAGACCACCTTGCTGAAAACCATGTGGGAGGATAATACGAACCCCTGAAAACGTATTTTCCCGTTGAAGAGGTATCATTCGTAGGAGAAGACATTGTTTAAGCCTACGATGGTTGGAGAATGTTCTTCGACGGAGCAACAAACTTCAAACGAGTCGGCATTGGAGCCGTCTTGGTATCAAAAACTGGTCAGCATTATTCGGTATCTGCAAAACTCAGATTTTGTTTCACCAACAACATGGGGGAATACGAAGCTTGCTTATTAGGATCCAACATGGTTGTTGACATGAGCATTCAGGAACTGCTGGTAATCGGCAATTCAGATCTACTTGTGCACCAGGTACAAGGAGAATGGGCTACCACGAATTCCAAGATATTGCCATATCTGCAGCATGTGTAGGAATTGAAGAGAAGATTCACAAAGATAGAGTTTCGACATATTCCCAGAATTCAGAATGAGTTTGCCGATGCATTGGCCACTTTGTCATCAATGATACACCATCCAGACAAGAACTTCATTGGTCCTATCCTAGTCAGGATCCATAAACAGTCGGCATACTGTGCTCATGTCGAAGAGGAAACAGACGGGAATCCTTGGTTCCACGACATCAAAGAGTATTTGTCAAAAGGAGAATACCCGGAGCATGCAAACAATACTCAAAAGCGCACATTTCGGAGGTTGTCCAACCATTTCTTCCACAGTGGAGGAACCCTATGTAGAAGAACTTCTGATCTGGGACTATTAAGGTGTGTCGACACAAAGGAAGCTTCTAAGTTTCTTGAGGAGATACATGCTGGGACCTACGACCTGCATATAAATGGCTTTATCTTGGCCAAGAAGATACTCAGGGCAGGTTACTTTTGGATGACCATGGAAACGGATTGCATCCGGTATGTTCAGAAGTGTTACTAATGTCAAGTGCATGCATACATGATAAAAGTGCCACCAAACGAGCTTAATGCAACAATCTCACCTTGGCCTTTTGCCGCTTGGGGAGTGGATGTCATTGGTCCGATCGAGACCACTGCCTAAAATGGGTATCGATTTATTTTAGTGGCTATCGACTACTTCACTAAATGGGTTGAAGCCGCATCCTACAAAGTTGTGACTAAGAAGGTCGTTGCAGATTCTGTTCGCGGCCGAATTTTCTGTCAGTTCGGGATTCCAGAGTCCATCATCACTGGCAACGTCGCCAATCTAAACAGTGATCTGATGAAATCCATGTGTGAGACTTTCAAAATCAAGCACAAGAATTCCACATCATATAGGCCCCAAATGAACAGAGCCGTGGAAGCTGCAAATAAAAAAATCAAGAAGATACTAAGGAAAATGGTAGAAAATCACAAACAATGGCACGAAAAGCTATCATTCGCCTTACTGGAATACTGTACCACAGTCCGCAGATCAACCGGGGAAACTCCCTATTTGCTGGTTTATGGTACTGAAGCTGTCATTCCTGTCGAAATAGAAATTCCTTCCTTGAGAATCATATAAGAAACTGAGCTCAGCGATGCAAAATGGATAAAGAGCTGTTATGATCAGCTAGACCTCATAGACGGAAAGAGGATGAACGCGGTATGTCACAGACAACTTTATCAAGACCGAATTTCCAAAGCCTTCAACAAAAGAGTCAAGCCGAGACAGTTCACACCCGGACAGCTGGTGTAGAAGAAGATATTCCCGCATCAAGATGAAGCCAAAGGGAAATTCTCTCCCAACTGGCAAGGCCCTTACATGGTTCACAGAGTATTGACAGGAGGAGCCCTCATACTCGTAAAAATGGACAGAGAAATTTGGCCAAAACCAATCAACTCAAATGCAGTCAAAAGATATTATGTGTAAATCATCCTATGCTTTTCTAAATGATGTAAATTTAACTATGCTCGACCTGATTCCCGTTTAAGAGGGATACGTAGGTAGCCCTATGGGTTCAGTCACAATTCAATAAAATTTCCATTTTACCCATCATCAGAATTGGGGCAGAATTTTGAGGAGGACCCTCAAAATTCCGAAGCAAGTTCAACCAATCGCAGCTTATAAAGCAGTCAGAAGCGTTATTCAGTTAACTGGGGCACAATTTTGAGGAGGACGGCAAAAGAAATCGCAATGTCTTTGATCGCGTCACCGTCACTGGTTCATCTAACCAAAATCTAAACTCTATTTTACTATGTCTTCGAAAGTTATGCATGCATGCTTTTGAACATAAACTCTGCTTTAGCGAATGCTACCCCAATAATTTGAATAGGATCTTCAGACGGAATATAGAAAATCAAGCAAGCAGATGAAAGCACGAACCAACCTTCCCACTGCAAAACTCACGATTTTTCTTTGAATGCAGAATCAAGGGATATGCACACCTTGGAATCATAAGTCTTCATTACAGCAAATATATCCAAACTCATCTCCAGATAAGAAATACTCAGCTATCACTTATTGTTCATTGCATGAGACTAAGCTCTGTCTCAATCTTGCATGAGGATAAGCCCCACCTCCCTACTTGCATAAGGCTAAGCTCTGCCTTCTATTTGCATGAGACTAAGCTCTATTTCAACCTTGCATGAGGTTAAGCCCTGCCTCCCTACTTGCATAAGGCTAAGCGTTGCCTTATCTTTTCAAGGGACTAAGCCCTGTCCTGAATCTTGCATAAGGCTAAGCATTGCCTTCTCTTTGCATGGGACTAAGCCCTGTCCCGAATCCTGCATAAGGCTAAGCTCTGCCTTCTCTTTGCATGGAACTAAGCCCTGTCCCGAATCCTGCATAAGGCTAAGCCCTGCCTTCTCTTTGTATGGGACTAAGCCCTGTCCCGAATCTTGCATAAGGCTAAGCATTGCCTTCTCTTTGCATGGGACTAAGACTTGTCCCGAATCCTGCATAAGGCTAAACCTTGCCTCCATATCTGCATAAGGCTAAGCTCTGCCTTCCCTCTGCATGTGACTAAGCTCTGTCCCGAACTTTGCCTGAGACTCAGCTCTGTCTCAATCTTGCATGGGACTAAGCCCTATCCCGAACCTTGCATAAGGCTAAGCCCTACCTTTTTCTTGCATGGGACTAAGCATTGTCCCAAGTCCCGCACAAGACTAAACATTGTCTCCCTTGTATTATTTATTCTATTCTCTCGGGCCAAGATCTGCCCGCAACTCCATGCAAGACTAAGCCCTGTCGTGTCGCTCCTAGCATCATATCTTTGCACCTCATGGGCTGAAATATAGCCAACTTGTCCAAAAGTGTCATAGTCTGAAGGCACCATCCTCATAGCCGAAAGACACCATGCCATGGCCTGAGGATCTCTCAAACTTGCATATCATTATTCAAAGGCGTCATGGTTCTGAGGTACCATTTTCATGGCTCGAGAACACCATTTCATGGCCTGCGAATCCCTTACCGCAATTCATGGACCGGGACATCATGGTCTAAGGACGTCATCCTCAACCATCCAAAGACAATCCTCATGGTCTAAAGGGAATTTGCATCATGTTTAAATTTACGCAAAGATACATTCTTGTAGTGCATCATTTATTTGTAGATAACCCGATGAGCAACCATTACCCCAACGGGAGAAATCCCGCTCCATTTCCTTCCTACTATTTCAAACCTGAGTGCTAACCGTAACCATTCCACCTATTCAAAACCTTGTGTACGTTCTTGTGGTCACTTCATCAGTATATTTCGCTGGTGAATCCAGAACTACTCACGGCCTGATTCTTGTAAAACCAGGGATATGTAGGCAGCTCGGAAACCAGAGTGCGGCCTATGTCTCTCAAATCCCCCTACTCGGTCAAAATTGGCCATCATATCTTTATCCGATAACTCTTTCGTCCTTCCCGGGTAAAGAGGGGCAGCTGTTGATACCTAATATTTCCCTATATTATTTCCAAAATGTATATATATCTTCAAAATAATGCATGAGCATCAATTAATATTTTTTCATAATTTTTTATTTTTACAGATTTTTTAATTAATTTATCCCAGTATTTTTTATTATATGGAAAATTACTAATTGCATCACCATTGGTTTTATGAAAATTTTATTGCTTAATTTTATCATTTATATTTACACTAAGCTTTAATTATTTCATGAATAACCATATTTAAATTTCTGGGTTATAATTGCAATAACTTTGCAATAATAGCCCATGAGTGCGTAATTACCTTATTTCACGAGAAAATGACCTTTTGTATTTTTATGATATTAAGTAATTATTTTAAATCATTTTTATGCATAAAAATCATTTTTTATCATTTATTGACTATTTTTACAAATTATTTTATCAATTAAGTGGGTATTTAAAAGTAGCCCCTTTTAATTTGGTTTAATTTCGGACCTTAGCCTAAATTATTACCCCCCCCCCTCCCTCCATCCCAATTAAAATTATAGCCCCAAATACCCATAGCCCAATTCTTAAACCCGCCCCACCCCCAGATGGAATCCTGATCGGTGATCTCAGAAGATCAACGGTCCAGGATCCATTTCCTTTTTTAATTAACCCCTAACACCCTAACCCTAATCACTTCTTTAACTCGGCCACCCTTGAATCCCTCCTCCTCTCTTCTCTCTCTCAAGCACTCCCTAACCCTAGCCGCCGTTACTGAAAACCCTTCAATATATGGCTTAATCTCTTCGATCTCAGGCCCTATCCGACCTCTTATCTCTATTGGCTATTCAATTTCTCTGTTATTTGACGGAATCTCGAAGAGATTCAACACAAACTTGGCTTCAACTCTTCATTTTCTCGATGAACCTGCCTGTGTTCATCTCTATGTTTGTGAGTATTGTTATCTTCATGTTTGTGGCTTGAAACTCCGGTTCTTCACTAGATTTTTCCACTTCATTCCATTATTCAAAACCCTAATTTCTTTCTACTTGAGTCTGTTCAGATCCTTGTAGATCTAGGATGATTTTTAGTTTATCTGTAATTTTTCTTTAAAAACCTTATGTGTTTTGTTTTTTCTTCTTTATCATTAATCGATTTTAAGGTTAGGGTTTCATTTTTTTTTAGTTCTCTGCAAAAGATTCTAAAGTTTCTAAGTGTTTAAATCTAATTCCCTTTACTGGTTCGACTAATTTTCATGCCTATGTTCTAAAACTTAGTGTTTCTGTTTAACTCATTGATTGTTTCCATATTTTCTCGTTACTTGATTTTATCCGCCTGATTAGGGTTTCAAATCATATTTTTCTGTTGAAATTAGTAATTCTCTGTGATTTTTACCTATTTTCCTTATTTGTGACTCCTAATTGGTATTAGTTACCTTAATTAGTTTATTAGCCTGATTTATAGATTTTGATTTACTCTAACCGACTTATAAATAGCCTATGACTTATTTACTGCCTTATTTGAATCCCAATCTGGGCTGATAATTGATTCTCCTTATTTTAAGGTGTCTTTCCCGGATTCTGTTTGTACTAATTAGTTAGGTCTAGCCCCAATTAACTGGTTGATATTTTTTTTGTATACCTTATTTATGAACACTAATATTCTTTGCCTTATTTGTTTTACCCTGTTAAATGCTATATAATCCCCCAATTCTGATTTTTAAAACACATGAACACATATAGAGAAACACACACAAACTCTTACTCAAACACTCTCACTTGTAGTTCTTTCGGTTACTTCTATTTGCTGCTCTGTATAGCCGGCTGAAAGCCAAGGCTAGACTCTTGGATCTTATTTGCTTTCACTTTCCTGTTGCTACCTCTTAACTGGTATATCTCCACTTCTATTATCATTCAATATGATATGTAATTAGACCTATGTTCTCCCTATTTACTACTTTTAAACAGCATGTCTATCTTTGTTTGCCCTTATGTTTCTGTTCATTGGAATGCTTCAACTATTGTGATTTTTTCCTGTCCAATGTGTTAGTATGGTTTAGCATAGTCATGTTTGATCCAGGGTACTTATTCACCTGTTTCTCCACTAGCATGTTTTAACTCCTGTCTTGTTTTATGTGTTTACCTTAGCAGGTTCCTGATTAATTCATGAGTTCTATGCTCTCAACTTTGCTACCTTTTCTGTATGACTGCTTGATCAGTAACTAATCCCAGCATGTTGATCTCTGTTTAATATATGCCTATATGCTCACCTAGGAATAACTGATGAACTAAGTCAATCCCAGGCAATCTAAAACCTTTTGAATTGACTGTGACCTTGTTTTCTCTATTGTTTGACTACTGAGTTCATGTCTGAACTCCATCGGCTAAATGTTGTCCTACTTATAGTTCTTCTAATCTGGTAATCTGTTTTATTCACTTCTAAAATCCAAACTATTTCCCCCCCTAAAATTACCTCTGATGTTTTAGACGTCAATACCACACAAGAAGATAAGTTAATTTGTGTGGTATCCAATTTTTCGAGTGTTGTCTCTCTAGAAGAACCTAGTTCTTCTTGGTGTTCTAACTTCTACTGTTGCGGAATAATAAAAGCAGTAAAGTAAAAACACAGAGATTTTTACGTGGAAAACACCTGGCTCAAAAGGTGAAAAAACCACGACCTACTCCTCAATAGGATTTGCTCAAACTCTTCACTAAAATTCTGAGCCAAAAGGACTTACAAAATAAACTCTTTTGTAATCCTAGGACTAACTCTAATCCCTTCGTAGTAACTAGCCTCTAGCTAATTTCTACAAGCTTCAAGTTAACTCTAACTTGAACAATGTGTACCTATTACAATTGCTTCTATGAAAGATGAAAAGATACAATATTAAATCGCCTACTACAACCAACTAGACTCAATGATAAACAGATGGAACTGGTTCTTCTAGATGGTCTGTAGCATTTGTATCACACGGTAATTCTGCTTACAAAATCTCAGGGAATTTTGCTTTCAGATCTTGATTCACTTCTGCACTTGTGCGTTCTTAATTCAAGCAAGAATACTTCAATTATTTATAGAGTCAGTTGTTGAGTTTGTCGTTCAGTTCTGGTACAAATCTTCCTGGGAGAAAGAGTTCCTATTAAACTCAACTTCCTTCCTCCGTTAATGTCCTTGCTGAATTCAACTTCTATTCTCTTATCAATTTTCAACCTTTTCGCATTAGGAGACACTCTCTTTGTTCATTGATACTTCACAATCGCATTCATCTCCTATGTATATACGGTTCATGTGCCAACGCATCAGGTCAAGTATGTGTGCTCTGATGGACCTGGTTCAACTGGTTAGACATTTGTCAATCTTCAAAACTGTGTAGTGACTTGGATCAACAAATTCCCCCTTTTTGATAATGACAAACTCTGTTGTTCTCCCTATATACACTTCAAACACTTTGTATGTTTTTAAGCATTTATCATAGAGAAACCAGGTTCATTATTAGGTTATAAATATCACTTGAAATATAAAAGCCCATGTCTTCCCCCTTTTGGCATCATTGAAAAGTTTGCAAAATGATAAACTTACCGGTGTTGTTAACAATTACTTATGGCCATTGAGGCAACTGCAGGTGCAAATATGATTAATCATCATAAGAAACCAATAAATGTAAGTTATATAATAAACTGAGACAATTCAGTAACAAAAACAACATAATTCATTGATTAGTACGGAAGTGAAGCACCATACAAAAAACTAAAACAGCCATAACCATGAGCAAAACAGAATAAAAACAACAGAAACAGAACAACTGGTCAAAGAGGGGTTTTGGTAGCTCTGCAATTCCTAAGGTTGGGAAGGTGCAGAGGAGGTTGTGGTCTTGGTTTGTAGAAGAGAAAGCATCTGGTTAAGAACACCCTCGTTCTTTTCCTTCTCTTTTGCTAATTCAGCCCTGAGAGCATCCCGCTCAACTTTAACCTCAATCAAACGAGATTTCAAACAAAGGATCTCCATATCCTTGATCTTGCTTTCCTGCACCAGAGTTCTGACTTTGCTGTTGACAAGCTGCTTCCTAGATGAACCAGGTTCATCTGCAGAAACATTGACAGTATAATTGCAAGTCAGCAAAGTAACCTTCCCAAAATAGTCCTTGGCAGTAGCCATCTCAGTCTTTTTCACAGGAACATCAAAATGAGCAAGCACAACTGTCAGAATAAAGCCATATGGGATTGCATGTGCTTTTGTTCCCTTCATAACTCTGTCCAAGAGTTGGATGATGAAGGCTGGCCAGTTGATCTGCTTTCCCCTATACAAAATACTCCATCAAGGTCAGATCCATATAGTTGTCTATGTGCCTTCGTTCTTGTCTTGGCAGCAAGAGCTTCATGACAAACTCGAAGAACAACTTGTGCTCTGGCTTCATTTCACTTTTGTAGACTGGCCTGGGTTCAATTTCACTTTCATTGTCACTGAAGAATCTGGTAATCTTGATTTCTGAGGCCATCCCATCCAAACTAGACCATCTTTGCCTAGTGTAATATTCGTAGCCCTCAGCAGGAATGTGCAGAATTTCTCCCAGCTCTTTAGCATCAAAGGAGACTTGAATTTCTTTGACTGTGGTAGTGACCTGCCGTCTTTGACCACTGCATTACCCATAAACTCCACCAATTCAGCTCTAGCCAACCTTCCTTCCATGTGAAGGACCATGTTCTTCCACCCCTGAACATCCAGTGTGTCCAGCAGGTATCGCATCCCAGGTTCCTCAAGATCCTTCAACAACTTTCCCTTCAGAATTGTTCTTTTGCCAAACAAGGTGATTCTGTCAGTCACCTCACCAACTTCCCCCTCATCTCTCCACTCTACTCTTTATCATCATCTTTCTCAACGACCTTCACTTTTCTTACCTTGGACCTGGTCCTTTTAACAGTTCGTGTAGGTGTGGCAGACAATGTAGCTAACTTCTTTAAAGAAGCCTTAGCCCTTTTTTATTTTGGTGCCTCAACCACAACAGGAGCAGTCTGCTCCTCATGATGGACCAGGTCCAATGTATCCTCTTCAACCCCAACAGTCTCTACATGCTCTCTTACTTTAGCCTTTCCCTTTGCAACTCTATTTTTCTCTCTAGTAGATCCCTCTCAAACATTTCTTCTTCCTCTCTCATAGCATTACGTGTAGCACGCACCTTAGGAACAGGAGCATCAGCAGCTACAGAAGCTTTCCTCTTCTTAGAAGGAACTGGGTTAGTAGCATTCTTGGATGTCTGAGTCCTCTTTTTCTTGGGGTTATAGGACTCCCTCAGTTTCCTTAGCCTGTCAGCCAATGTCTCATCCCCAGATGAAATAGGTTCATCTGCTTCTTTCTTCAAGCTTGCTAAACCTGCCGCTGCTTCCTCGACTACACTTCCCTTTAACTCTATGACATCTTCTCCAACATTCTCAGGAATGGGAATACAGATAGCCAATGTGGTACCATCCTCCCCAAATCCCTCTATCTCAAGAAATTTACCTTTTCTCAATTTTCTTTGCCTACTTAGAACTTCAACATCAACTACCGACCCAACTAGAACAAACCTGTTCTCAGCATTAACAAATTCAGAAATAGCATCAAGATTACCTTGTTTATAATTTGATGAACCAGGTGCTTCATCCTCGTTGGCTGATTTAAAAGATTCACTTGATGATTCAGAATTATAATCCTTTTCATCCTGCAGAATTTCCTCCAAGAATCTTGCACGGGACCTAGAAGCCACTAATTTTCTGGCAAGAACCTTTACACGATGACCACGGGGGCTGGGTTAGGGTTAGATGTGGGTTCAGGAATAGGAGAGTTTTCAGGGGTTGAGGTTCCTTCTGGTGATTGAGAACTGTATAAAGAGGGAGAATTTGAATATGTTTTATAAAGCCCTCCATCATAATCACGATTTGACGATGAAGAAGAAAAATCAGGTGATGGTGAAGACATGATTACGAGTGTTGTTAGGAAGAAAAGAAAAGTGATCAGTTTTGATTAGAAGAATGATGATCTTGGTTCGACTTATTTGGTTATTAAGAAGGGAAGTAATGATGTCCTTTTATAAGTTGTGGCTATTAATTATACAACGGGCAGAATTTTTATTCAAGTGGGAGTCTAATAGTTGTAGGAGTGTCATTGATTAGACAGTTAAGAGTTCCCTACCTCTAGGCTAATTGAGTACTGATGGGACTTCTTGGAACGAGTTCATTTAGGGATTAGTATAAAAATTTGAAATGAACCAAATATAGATAGAATCCTGCTCATGTATGACTGTAATTAATTCAATAATTTTATGGAGATGAGCACGTACCTTGTCAGTCAGATGAATCAGCAGAGATGAACCAGGTTCATCGTGTTAAAGTCCTTAATTTTCCTCAATTTACAAAGATAGAGAAACATCATTAGCAACCAGGGAATCATATTAATACATGGCAAGAGAGTATGACAGTAAAGTCATGATGCTGAGTAATGATTAGTCTTGTTGATTATATATGTTAGTGTTTCTAGCCAAAAACTTCTTTTCATTTTTTTTCAAATTTTGTCTTTTCAATCAGGTGATTTTAATCATCCCTAGTTCAAGCCTGTTTCTCTCAAAATTCTCCCTACTCAGTGCTTTAGTAAAGATATCTGCAATTTGTTGAGCAGTAGCACAAAATTCAATTGAGATCATTCCTTTTTCATAGTTATCCATCAGGAAATGGTGCCTAACATCTATGTGCTTAGTTCTCTTATAAAATTACTACATTTAGGATACCAAAGGCACAAATCAGTGGCGCCTTTCAAATATCTCAAAGTTCTCTTCACTGCAGTGAGGTGGGACTCCTTTGGATTTGCCTAAAACCTAGCACACAGTCCTACACTTAACACAATATCAGGTCTGCTGGCAGTGAGATATAATAGAGACCCAATCATCCCTCTGTATAGCTTCTGATCAACGGATGAACCAGGTTCATCCACATCTAATTTTGTAGCTGTGGCTATGGGGGTGTCTATTTCCTTTGAGTCTTCCATTTTAAATTTCTTGAGCAATTCTTTCACATACTTTTGTTGATGGATCATCGTTCCATTTGATTTTTTCTTGATTTGCAAGCCTAAGAAGAAGTTTAGCTCACCCATCATACTCATCTCAAACTCACTCCCTATAAGCATAGAAAATTCCTTGCTCAATTTTTTAGAAGTCGCCCCAAATATAATATCGTTGACGCATATTTGCACAACCAGGAGATCCTTACCCTTTTCCTTTAAGAACAAGGTATTGTCAATTTTGTGTTGTTTGTACCCGTGTTCTAGCAGGAATTTTGATAATCGTTCGTACCATGCTCTTAGTGCTTGTTTGAGACCATACAGAGCCTTGTCGAGTTTGTATACGTGGTCAAGTGACTCCTTGCTTTCAAAACCCGGAGGTTGCTTGACAAATACATCTTCCTTCAGATAGCCATTGAGAAAGGCACTCTTAACATCCATATGATGAAGAGTGAATTCCATGTGTGCAGCAAATGCTATAAGAAGTCTGATTGCCTCCAGTATTGCCACAGGGGCAAAGGTCTCATCATAGTCAATTCCTTCTTCTTGACTATACCCTTGAACAACTAATCTTGCCTTATTCCTTGTAACAGTTCCATCCTCATCGAGCTTGTTCCTGAAGACCCACTTGGTGCCAATCACTGATCTGTCTAGTGGCCTGGGTACCAAGTGCCATACTTGACTTCTTTCAAACTGATTCAGCTCTTCTTGCATGGCATTTACCCAATCAGCATCTTGTAGGGCTTCCCCAATGTTCTTTGGTTCGATCATGGATAGAAAGGCATCAAACGCACACAGATTTTTCAAGGATGATCTTGTTTTGATTCCGGATGCCAAATCTGTTATGATGTTCTCAAGAGGGTGAGAACTCTGATATCTGTGTGGTTTGAGTACCAACTATTCATTCCTAGAAAATTCCATGGTGTCTTGTTGCTGTGGAGCAGGATCAGGGCCAGGTTGCATATGTTGATTCCATGTTTGCTTCAATGTGATTACTGCTTCTCACCAGTCTAAGCTCCTCGTATTCTTGTTCCTGTCTCTCAGAAAGAGTGTTAGTTTCATCAAAGACAACATGCACACTTACACACATAGTTCTTTTATTGTATATTTTATAAGCTTTGTTATGTGATGAATATCCCAAGAACACTCCCTCATCACTTATGGGGTCAAATTTTCCTAGGGAGTCTTTTCCATTATTATGCACAAAACACTTGCATCCAAAAGCCCTAAGGTGGGATATGTTGGGCTTTCTCCCTTTAAGTAATTCATAGGGAATTTTCTCTACCAGAGGTCTGGTCATGCATCCATTGATTATGTAACAAGCAGTGTTTATTGCTTCAGCCCAGAAGCTGTGAGGTAGTTTGCTAGATAGAAGCATGGTTCTTGCCATGTCTTCAAGAGTTCTNTGGGGTTCTAGGAGCAAAAAAGTTATGATTGACACCATGTTCATCACAGAACTCAGCAAACTTAGCATTCTTAAATTCAGTACCTTGGTAAGATCTTATTGATGCTAGTTGATGTCCTAATTGATTTTGAGTTTTCTTGACAAATGAGGTGAACATATCAAATGCTTCATCCTTAGATGCCAGGAATAAGGTCCAAGTGAACCTTGAATAATCATCAACTAGCACTATCACATATCTCTTACCACATCTGCTCAGAGTTCTCATAGGACCACACAGATCCATATTAACCAGTTCCAACATCGTGGTG
>ML371225.1:0-63297 GCA_005239525.1 Nicotiana knightiana | reverse complement strand
ATCTTCTCAACCCTGTCCTCTTCAAGAATGACTCTTCCAAGAGACTTCAGTTCATTAGTCAAGGTTGTGAACCTTGTGTACATCTCTTGGATAGTCTCTCCTTCTTTCATAGTGAAGTTTTCATACTGAGAGTATAGTAGAGTACCTCTTGACCTTTTTACCTGAGGTGTTCCTTCATGGGCTACTTGCAAGGTATCCCAGATCTCTTTGACAGTGGTGCAGCTTTGGATTCTGCTGTACTCGTCTGGACCTAGTCCACACACTAGCCACTTTTTGGCCTTTGCATTCTTTTCCCATCAAATCCTCAGCAGTTCAGTCAGCTCTAGTCTTTGGTACATCTATACCTTCGGCAGTCTTCATCATGGTAGCTGGAGGATCATTAGTGAATATGTCCCAGAGTTCATAGTCTTCTCCAATCGGGTGGTCCTTCATCATGTTCTTCCACCAAGAGTAATATTGGCCATTGAAGAGTGGTGGCCTTGCAGTTGATTGAACTTCCCAGTTTCCAGGTGGTGCACTCATCTTGATCTTCTCCGAGGTGTTAGCCTTTCAAGGATAACCTGCTCTGATACAAATTGATGTTTTAGATGTCAATACCACACAAGAAGATAGGTTAATTTGTGTGGTATCCAATATTTTGAGTGATGCCTCTCTAGAAGAACCTGGTTCTTCTTGGTATTCCAACTTCTATTGTTGTGGAATAATAAAAGCAGTAAAGTAAAAACACAGAGATTTTTATGTGGAAAACACCTGGCTCAAAATGTGAAAAAACCACGACCTACTCCTCAGTAGGATTTGCTCAAACTATTCACTAAAACTCTTAGCCAAACGGACTTACAAAATAAACTCTTTTGTAATTCTAGGACTAACTCTAATCCCTTCGCAGTAACTAGCCTCTAGCTAATTTCTACAAGTTTCAAGTTAACTCTAACTTGAACAATGTGTACTTATTACAATTGCTTCTATGAAAGCTGAAAAGATACAATATTAAATCGCCTACTACAACCAACTAGACTCAAAACAAACAGATGGAACTTGTTCTTCTAGCTGGTCTATAGCCTTTGTATCGCACAGAAATTCTGCTTACAAAATCTCTGGGAATTTTGCTTTCAGATCTTGATTCACTCCTGCACTTGTGCGTTCTTAATTCAAGCAAGAATACTTCAATTATTTATAGAGTCAGTTGTTGAGTTTGTCGTTCAGTTATGGTACAACTCTTCCTGGGAGAAAGAGTTCGTATTAAACTCAACTTCCTTCCTTCGTTACTGTCATTGCTGAATTCATCTTCTATTCTCTTATCAATTTGCAACCTTTTTGCATTAGGAGACACTCTCTTTGTTCATTGATACTTCACAATTGCATTCATCTCCTATGCATATACGGTTCATGTGCCAACGCACGAGGTCAAGTATGTGTGCTCTGATGGACCTGGTTCAACTGGTCAGACATTTGTCAATCTTCAAAACTATACAGTGACTTGGGTCAACAACCTCCTACTTTTATATTCTATTTTCAACTCTTACTCTTAGATATCTAGGGTCCTGCCCCTCCAATGTGAGCACTGCCTAGGAATCCATGAGTCTCCTTCAAACTCTGACACACTAGGGATGGCCTTTCCAAACTTGTTCACAAAAACTGTTCTTTGAAAAGGTTCTGGTGTGAGCATTGCCCGGGGTCTTTGAGGCCCTTGGGAACTTTGACACACCAGAAGCCATTTGGTGTATTATGGACTATTTGTGTACCTCGGACTTGCTTGAAGGTCTGGCTTCCAAGTGACATTGGGCCTGCCAAGGTTCCCTATAGTATAATGATTTTCATTATGTAATTTTTTGGTCTGTAATAATAATCTTTGTAAAAAAGATATGGGATTATTAATAAAAGCTGAGGAGGAATTTTATATATCTTTTATCATATCCGGACAGAAACCATGCTCATAGGCTATTGTGATGATATTTATATGCATTAGAAACCATGTTCATAGGGTTTATCTCATTATGCTGAATTTTCATCCTAGAAATTCTGCTTCTAGGTTGTTTATCAATTCTGCATTAATAATCATGTTCTCAGAACCTCCATGTTTGCATTAAAAATCATGTTTCTAGGAGTTCTCTTGTTGAATTTGCTTGAAAATTGGCTAACGCCTTTATTCTCTTAGACATCATGCATATAGAAAATAAGTGTAAAAACAGGTTCAACACTTAGATATCATGCCTATAGAGAAAAATGTACGAAATTTCTATGTCATAATGCTTGTAATTAGTTCAGCACATAGAAAGCATGCCTATAACATCTAAAAGATGAAATAGGCCTATTAAATCAATCACTGATTTATGATTATGCTCTGATTAATGCTTAGATACCGTGTCTATAGGATCCTGCCCGGTTATCACTTAGGCAAGCCTGTAGGACAATTAAAATTCTGAAGTTTCAAAACTGTGTTTGTTTGACTTCTTATAAACGTGCCCAGATTCAGTAACTGATAAAAATTCAGTAGGCAATCTGTTAGCTGCTCACCGCCTCGCTTTAACAAAACTGCTGTATATTCTGTTTGAGCTCATTTAGATATCCTGCCTATAGGACCCTAAATCATAAATACTATTTTTTTGAATAGCGTGCAATTGTTTGCCTATTTATGGAGGTAAATACGAGCCCCCTTAATTGCTCTTTATGTGACAGTCCTACTTGATTTTGTTTGTCGCTTAGTTTTCTCCTTTTAAGCAACATAGGTGAGTCTAGAACCACCTTAAAATAGAGGTCCTAAACACCTCCCGGGGCATAGGTAAGGGATGGGTAGCGCATGCATAGGATACGTACCAGATACTATTAGAACGCTTAGATGATAATGGAAAAGGGGAAGGGTAATTGGGTAGTAAAGGAGATGATGAGTTGTGCGCTAATGCTACGCGTAACACCTCTATTTGGGGAAGGTTACCGGGTATTGCATGGAAGTGATCATATAGGCTAATAAACTTAGGACCCCCTTTAATTCCCGTTTTGAACGATTTCTATTTGTTTAAATGGATTTATTTTCTTTAAAGACTAATTCTCTTAAATTATGTTTGGTCGGGACCCACCGTTGTGGACCTCGAGGGGTGCCTACCACCTTCCCCTCAAGGTTATTTCGATCTCTTACCCAATCTTTGGTAAAGTAAACCAGTTTATGAGTTATTTGCTTTACGTGCCCTAACGTACCTTAAAAATCGTTAGGTGGCGACTCTTCAAATCCCATACCTCGTCCCAAAGAGAAATGAGTTGTCCCAAAATGTAGAAACCCTGGACTCCGCGAGGAAAAAGGGGGGCGCGACAGATGGTGCATATCTGACCAATGATTTAAAATGGAGACTATACTCTCGAGCACTCACATTGCCCTGCTTGAGGGCTAGAAACTGATCGACTCGGGCCTGTCGAATCTCTCACGGTATGTACTGGGCAAGGAAGGAATCTGAAAAATTCTCCCAAATAGCAGGAGGTGCATCACGTCCCCTGGACCTTTCCCATCCCTCGTACCAAAGTATGTCTATATCTCGGAGTCAAAAAGTTGCTAGCTCAACTGCCTCTTTCTCTGTGGCATGCATAACCCGAAAGATCCTGTGAAGCTGATCTATGAAATCCTGCAGGTCCTCTCTCTGATCTATCCCCGTGAACTATAGGGGAATCAAAGCAATAAAATCTCGGACCCTTGAAATCCCAGATCCCTCAGAAGGTCCTGCACTAGCGGATGCCCTAGCCTGTTGTTGGGTAGCTACCAACTGTGCCAACAAATGCATCGCATTCCTTAAGTCCTGATCTGATGGAAGCGGAGGGAAAACTGGATGTGCGGTCTCCCTAGGAATCTCCTCAGGTGGCGGAGGAGCCGATAATGGCTGAGTAGGGGTCTCTCCCTAGGCCTCCGATTGGGCCCCATCTACCGGGGGTACCCTGCTAGTCCCCTCACCTATTGCTGTCTCTCTCCTCTGGCTAGCCGTAGTCTTCCTAGTTATCATCATCTGTGAATGCAAATGCCAACACGTAAGTTTAACTCAAATTTCCTATAACTCAGTTCTACAACACGATTAAGATTTGAAAGAAGGGAAACCAACTCCTAAATGCCCTGTAGTCCCCTGCTTATATAATGTGGTGCACCACACATCTATAAACAAGACCCTACTAGACACGGCTTGTAGATTCCCTAGGACAGAACTACTCTGATACCACTTTTTGTCATGCCCCGAGTATGGGGGTGAGACTGGCACCCGGTGTCTCATCTATCCTTGCATACCAACTTGCGACTCAGAATTAAATATAATGTCATACTTTGGCCAGGGGCCACGTTACAAGACAATTTGCGAAGAAAAATATATAACTGAATAGAGACTAGTGCTGACTAAATGTCAACATAAAGCTGGGCCGGCAAGGCCGTCATAACTACTATAACTGACAAGCCAACAAAATATACGTAAAGGGCCTACAAGCCCAACATACTGCACTAACTGACAGGATATATCTACAAGCCTCTACTGATAGATGAACTGTGATCAGAACAGGGCCTCTACCTACCCATAACCTATCCACATATATACACAAGATGTACGCAAAACTTCTAGACCCGGCAACTCCGAAGGACAGGGAGCTTACCGATAAAGCTGAACTCGGGCAACACTTACTAAGGAGGTCTACCCATCTGTCTATCTGAACCTGCACGCATGGAATGCAGCGCCCCAGAAAGGGACGTCAATACGAAATAATGTACCGAGTATGTAAGAAAATATACAAAAATATGAAACTGAACTGATAATCTGAACATATGCTTACCTGCTGATACTGACTCAACTCTCTCAATATAGTAAGTAAAATAGATGTCCGGCCCTATGAGGCTCGGTATATATATATATAACTGCTCTGCCGTAGTAGGCTCGCTCATAGGCGCTCGGCCATAGTAGGCTCTGTATCTCGACCAACTGGGCTCGCTCATAGGCGCTCGATCACAGTAGGCTCGGTAAATAACTTACCATCTGATCAAAGGTTGCCCAATAGGGGCCTGCCCATCGATTATAACTCGATGGCAATGAAAATATTGTAATACTGTATATATAGATTCTCTACTCTCTTGACTGTAAGAAGATAATACTCAATTGAATATGAAGTCCCGATACGAAAAATATTGTAACTTACAAGACTAGGAAAATATACGTAAATTTCGGGATATGAATTTTTCTTTATGCCTTGTTATCAAACTCGTGTAATTACGAGATCATACAAAATGAAGGAAGGGCTTAGCCTTAACATACCCCGAGTAGGAAAAAATCCGTATGATATTCTTGGAAAAGTTACGTCGTACTCCCTTAGAATCGCAAGATCCCGTTGTTATTACGCAACGTAATTCCGTATGAATTTCTTTACTAATCTAAAAATTGTCTTTGCTACTGTAACATGAAGTCTTATGTGAGCTTCCAACATCTCCTCCAGAAATGAATTTGATATCAATTGAATATTATTTGTAAAGATGACTAACTTGAAATTCCTTCTGCATTTTTTTTTAATGGCAAAGTGTAGTTTTCATGTGTTATCTTGATAGATTGGCCAAAGACCCCTTAATGCCACCTATCCTAATGACTATTGAGTCATCAACTTGGCCTTAATTTGCTGCTACCTTGAAGTGTAATACTTATCCAAATATGCTTAATTAATCACTCAATAATTCCTTAATTAACTAGGTAATCTCCCATTATCTAATAATTAACCAATTTTTCATATAATTAAAAATTATTTGAAATTACTTAAAATTCTACTTATTTTCAATACACTTTATACATCATACTATCACGGTCATATGATATCTTGCATGGTACTAGTCCATAAATATCGGTTATTATCGCTCGGCCCGTATTTTATCCCAACTTGACAACCTTCAACGAAACTCATTTTCTTTAATTCTAGTATCCTTTATCCTTCATGGAACCTTCTTATCGCTTGTTATAAATAGTATAACTACGTTAACCTCAAGATAATCTTATCACTGTGTCTATGTCAATTAGCTGAAGACAAAATTTTAACATACGAGAAACGCGAGATGTAACATTAAAGATCTTCTTGAATATTGGAACTCCGATCCCTCCAGAGTAATTACATTCAACTTTTACCAACTTTGTTCCGGAATCTCACTTTAAAAAACCTAGAATAGATGTCTCCATATAATTCTGGACTGACCTGACAATAAGAACATGGTAGTTAATCACCTTATCTTATCCCATTGTCTTGCTTCTCTAGAGCATGGTTTACCTGACTTTTGCCAACTTTGTTCCGACGACCCTTCATTACAAGTAGCTTTGCCCATGAGGATATCCTCTGACAGTGCCAAGGCCCTCTTGAATTTTGTGGTTATCTTTTTCTCCTCCTCTTGTAAGTTTATATCCAGTGGACTCTGTTGCAATAAATTTTTAACTTTCATCAGCTCTTCTCTGTCTTTGTCTACCTATGCAACTACATTATTGAAGTATTTTTTATGAAATAACTTTAGCCTTTGTTGCATCACTTTCAGTTTTCTTACCACTGCATACATCATGCAACCATCAACCTGGACATCCAGCGTATGTGGATTAATCTCAGCCACCCATGTGAGAAGGACAATAAACATAATGTGCCATAAACATATAGCCCACTAGAATTATGTGTCCTACTTAGCTAGAAATGAATTGCAGCACATCACTCTTCTTGAATCTGATCATTAACAGACTAAGAATTCAGAACCCAACTTGTGCTTGTGTTCCGAACCTTTTAACAAACCTCCAAAATCTCGGCAGTTTATTGTGCATACAGTCAAAAGTTTTGCCATTATGGCACATGGGTGCTACATCTTTTTCTTCATATTTTTTATCATATGCTTGTTAACATCAAAGTAATTAATTAGAGAAAGTGAAAGGTTTCACTTTAAGTCTATGAGACTTAGTTCTGATTTTATTCCCCTAATAAATGTTGATTACACATATTTGTGAAGGAATTGAGTGTACGTTGTTGCATCTGCTTGCATTGCCATTTTCCATAAGTTCTCACCCGTTTCCTTCTAAGTATAAGCATGTGAACTTGATACCTCATTTGGCTTGCTGTTTCTAATTAGAAACATTTAGATTAGTGTCAAGAAAAGTTTCTGGTTTTATTGTCTCGTTATTCTCATGGCGACGTGGGTAATTAACTGATCATGTTGACTTTAAAAGATAATTTTCTAGATAACCTTAAGCCTTTAACCAATATCGAGAATCAAAACAATAGCTGACACTAATTGTTTATTTATTTGCAGAAAATGTCTAAAATCAATATCGAGAATCGAAACAAGTTGTAGCATCCACACACTGCTGGCAAAGCAAGTTTTGCTCTAATTATGGAGGTTTGATTTTTTCTCTTATTTTTCTTAAAGTATGAACTTGCTAACTTTGCATGAAAAGATTCTTATACCAGTTTTCATGTGACTAGGAAAAAAAGAAGGAAATGATTGATACTTCGGATACTCTATCAAGTAAGGACATCTTTGTGGCTACAAGAAAAAGAAAACCTGGTTGAGTATACAGAGGCTCTTATGAGAATACAATTAGTAAAATTGTAAGAAATGTCTATTTTAAAGTTTGTCGTGATTATTTAATTTTTTCTTAATTATTGACTTAGTTTTATTTACTTAAACTCTGTTCTCTTGCATTTGGTTTTTAGGCTGAAATGGAGAATACAATCAATTCAAGAAAGTAGAGATGACAGTAATTCAGTTAACGTGTTTGCATCAGTCATGGGATCTGAGCATCAAGGTCGGGTAAGATTGTATGGACGGGAAGTTAACAAGACTGTCTTAAAAAAGAAAAAAAGAGATATTGAATCCTCTGTAAATGCTACTGATGAGAGAATGCAACAAAAAATGGAGGAAATGAAAGAGAGGATGCAACAAAGAATGCTGGAAAAAAGTTGAATGCACAAAAGCAAGCTATGGAACAAGATATTATGATAAAAGTGGCTACACGACTTCAACGTCTCAACCCCGATTTGAGACTTGATTCTAACATGCTAATATTCGGTGATCGTGCACCTGGAGAAGCTTCTTCTGCACAACAAGATGCTATTCAATCGTCCATTCGCTGACAGTAACAATCAAGGTTAGTCTACACCAAATATTACACGTCTTCTCGAGAAGAGAGTATGTTGTATCTTCATTTTATTTGAACTCTTTCTAATAATTGTTGTAATTGAGGCGTAGTTGATTGAAGCTTTCTACTGTTGCACTGATCTTGTTTTTGGATGCCTCGGTGGGTGTACAGTACTTTGAATTTTATGACTAAACTAGTGATCTTTTGTGACGCTTGATACTCGATTTGGTTTATGTTCAGTAACTGCTTTTCGTTTTTGACTAACTGGAAGTTGAGTATTATGAGATTACTGAATACAGCTAAATCCCATAACTCTTTTGGTTTGAATTTTATTTCTATGAATAGAGTATGTTTTAGCCAACAGCTTTCCAGTTAACACTACTATGCACATGCATCAGTGACCCAACAGCTTTCCATTTGATTGACTCCTCTAGTTTTTCACTAACAGTTAGAGACTTGTATTTCTACGAATTTTGTTTCTTTTTTCTTTCTGGGGATCATGTTTTAGTTTGATTGGATAAGCAAAGTGGTATTGGAATTATTAATTGGGTGGAGTGGAATGGTTTCAGATGATTAGCTCCTTGAGAACATGATCAGATGGTTTCAGTAGTATTGGAACATGATCAGATGGTTTCAGGTCATGTTCTACTTCTTGATTTTCACCTTGTTGTCATTGTTATTCTTGGTTGCTGCTGAATTTTGTGCTACTGCACGCTCACCATTATTGTTTGGTTTCATCAGCTTGTCAGATTTTTCACTCTTTGTCAACACAATGTCAATCTGACTGTACTCAACACAAATAATATGCCATTATTTTTACACTTGTTACTCCATCCGTTTGACTAGACAATATATAATTCTTATATATATATATATATATAGAGAAATAGATAGATAGATAGATAGATAGATAGGATTCTCTTGAAGAGATAATAACTTTATTTATACTCTTTTGTAGGTGGAGTAGATGAAGAAATGAAAAACGGAGGCAGTGATGAAGATCTAGACCTTACTTAAGAGAATTTTAAATAGTTGATTGTTGTACATGCATGTGGCGGTTTCTAGGAATATTTGTTATCAAAACTTTTGAAAACTTTGAACTCTTGAAATATCAAATGTATGTACTTGGTAACATTTTATCACTGATATATGTGGATTTATTAGTTAGCTTGTTGGACAATTTGGATTATGAATAGTTTCGTTTTGTTATTTATATAAATTTTAGTGTTTTATAGTTTATTGTATATATGTGTAAATCTTTATTTACAATAGGGGAAATATTTTCAATTCAATTAAACTGTTATAATAACTAACAAAACCGTTTCCATAGGACCTGCAAACCGTTCTAAATAATCTAAAAACTGCTGCAATAGGTAGTTCAACTGATGTAATATCATAAAGAAATCATTATCGTTTCTGCAATAGCCATAACGGTTTAATAGATATAGTAACAATTATTTTCGTTGCATTTAACGTTATGGTAATGGACATTAACCGTTGTAGTTGACAAGAATAATCTTTCCAACAGGAAGAGGGAAAACTATTGCGATAGACCTTACTATAGCAATGATTATCTGAACTGTTCCAGAAATCGTTCCATAAGCTCTATAGCCACGTCAGCTTGTGGAACGGGCGCTGAACCGTTGCATTACCTCTATGGCAACGGTTTACCTATCTGTAGCAACGGTTTTCCATGCGTAGCCATAGGTGAATTTTCCAATAGTGTGAGCTCTAGCTCGGCGTATCTCAAGTGGCAAGTAGTGGCGAAGAAAGGCCTCAGAAAATTCCTTCCACATAGCTGGAGGAGCGTTCAGACCCTTGGATCTCTCCCAACTATCATACCAGAAAATCGCTAAATCCCGTAACTGATAAGAAGCCAACTCTACTGCCTCAATATTCACTAGCATGCATAACCCGCAGTGTACGATGAACCTGGTCAATAAAAGTCCGTGGGTCCTCCTTGGGGTACGATTCGGTAAACACTAGAGGATCTAGATTAATAATCACGAACTCTCGCGCTAGCCGGTTTCTCAGCAACATCGGTATTCTGCCTCTGAACCTGAGCAACTACCAAGCTAGTCAACAACTACACCGCACTGCGCATATCATGATCTATTGTGCCAGACGAAGGAACTAGATGTACTAGGTGCCATCTAATATCTCTGGAGGATACGAAGTAGATGAGGTATGAGACGACATCTCACTTTGGCCTGCTCTGGTTGGAGGCACCTGACTAGTAGCCTCTCCCATAGCTGTATCAAGCCATCTACTAATCGCTTTCTTCCTAGTCGAAGGCATCGCTGAAAGAAAACAAGGTGAATATTAGAGACAAACACTTACGACTCAACTCTATGCACGATTTAGATTTAGGAAGAAGGTAACAACCCTAGATATCATGTAGCGTCCTGATTATAAATATGGCGCGCTACACCCATAATCAAGACTCTACTAGACACGACTCATAGAGAACCCCTAGGATAGACCTGCTATGATACCAAGTTTGTCACGACCCAATCGAAGGGTCATGACTAGCACCCGGGCCATACTTGCCGAGCACCAACGTACATTTTATCTAACCTTCCTAATTATCTTTGAGGGCTGACGAGATAAAGATAAATGGTATACACAGATCATGAACAACTAACAACGAAAGATAATGGCATGAACATACATAACATGGGACGACAAGACTATCAAGAAACTATATATAAGGTACGAGCTACCACGCTGACATGAGAGACTATACAAAAAAAAATCAGCCGCCAAGGCATTCCAAACCATACATGAATCGACACCTGTCTATGAGCCTCTAAAGAAACATAAGTGTTGCAACATTGCCGAAACAGGGCCCCGACATACCCATAATGTCTATAACAAAAATGCATACGAAGACCACGGGAAGTCCGGAGAAGGGATCTCGCCAATAAACGCTAAACTGGGCATCCTATTGTGGTGGGGGAGCTGCGTCTACCCCTCTATCAGGACCTGCAGCACGACATACAACGTCCACAAATAAAATGGACGTTAGTACAAATAAAGTACTGAGTATGTAAGGCAGGAAAGCATAAATAAGAACAGTAATGTAAACAGGGATAGAGAATATACAACCTGTAACATCTGGGTACCTTTGAAGGCTACTGACATGAAAGGCATGATGCATACATATATATACATAAACTTTTAAAACATATGCCTCTGTGGGCATCGTCATCATCATATCGTATCCGGCTGTAATAGGATCGGTAAAACGTACCCGACCATCATAAGGCTCGGTAGAATCGTACCCAGCCATGTGGAACTCGGTAAAATCCAACTGATTAGTGGTTGAACTATAGGTTCCGTACCCGGCCGATCACAGCGCGACTCGGTAGAGTAAAAAAGATACATATATATAATGCATGTTGGACACATTGGAATCATATTTTAAACCTTTCGGAGTGACGTAAGGTCGGTATTTCCCGTACACGTTATTAGGACTAACTCTTCATCAAGAATCTTATAAGAATCAGGAAGTACCAACAACATCGATAACATAAGAATAATAGAAGCAACCTCAACATAAATTGTTCCATAATAAGGGAAACAATGTAAGTACTGCTAGCTTCTAAGGGTAGAGTATCTTTAGAAGCTCGTTCATTACATTATGTACAATCTGAGTCGTGCAAAATAAGGAAAGGGATAGCCTTCACATACCTTGTTTATACTTCCCAACCTCAAGCTATGCAATATGTCACGACTCCTTAGTCTACAATAAGAGAAATGACACTATCATTATCGTTTAAATGTCGTAACTATTATGTATCGACCACAACCTATTTTACGATGAAACAGACAGAACCTCCCCTATTTTTATGAATTCTCACAAGTCAAAACAATCACCAAACAGCCCAAACAACATCATAATAATCATATTGAGCCCCCCAAAACAGTCCACCAACCAACAACATTACTACCAAGCCTTTCGATATATATGTCACAAGTTCTAGCTTCAACGACTTAGCCGCAACTTGGATAATATTAAATACATGTAGAGTAAAGGTTCTTTAGATTTAAATAGAATGAACGACTCTAATTTGAACTTAATTTTCCATGAAATATCCCTCCAATGCAACCACAAGAACAAGGAAGCAAAAGTAGCAATCAATTAGGGTTTTTCGGCACTAGAATCACTTTAGAAGACATGAAATCACCTAGGGTAGATATTAAAAACTTGAGGGAGTAATAACATAGCATAAACCACTTAAAATAACCTCCCACATGAGCTGGAACAACACAATGTCAGCAACAACAATAAGAACAAGAAACTTACTAATGCCACGGGATTCCCGATACTTGATTTGTGTTGTTTTCCCTTTGTTTGGGTCTTGGATCATGAGGGAACCTTGATAGAGTATTTTAAGGGTTCTAAGGTCTGAATACACTAAAAAAAATGACTTAAAATGGGGTTTAGGCATCTTACATATATCCATATATCTTAAACCGCCTATGTGGGCCTCATAGAGAGCTGTTTCGCAAAAATGCGAATATGTCTCTACTCCGAGAACGGTTTAATGCGTTGGAAACTAGACTCATAGATATTCAATTTGGTTTGTAGATCATCCCGTAATTCTAAGTAGATTGGGAGAAAAACTTAGTAACATTTGACCTAAATTTTAAGTAACATTATGAACGTAAGTTGCGACAACTTTTGTCGACTTTTGTTTCATAATTCGTTTTAAGACAAGACTTATGATACATGTATTATATGATTCAAATACATTAAAACATGAACTCTTGAGAATATTAAGAACCTCTAGATTTACCCGAAAATATGAGTTACAACATCCTTGATTCGTTTAACTTCTAATACTTGTTAACCACTCTTATACACCCTTGTTTCATTTAAGACCAATAGGATTAACTTCTTATCATCTCAAAGATATTATCTTCTAGGATTTAGGTCGACTAACTTACGGCATGAACTAACGTACGTGAATAAGGGTTGTAACAACTATGCAAGCGAATGCGTGATTGAGAAAAAATTATTAATTTTTTGTCATAACAGCACTACACAAGCGAATACGCGACCATGACAAAGGATTATTAGCATGCTATTATTTTTGAAAATTTATTACATTTGAGGAAATTTATTAAATGTCAACCATCGCGCTACGCAAGTGAATCCGCGATTTTAGCAAAGGATTAATTAAATTAAAAATTTAGAAAAACTATTGGATATGGTATGTGATTATTAAATTAAATTATTGATTATTAAACATCACATTGTGCAAGCGAGTCCATGAATAAAAAAGTTAAAACTCGCCTACTAGTTGCATAGCGTTTAAATTAATTATTAAGGGTGATTAAATTATATGGTTATTTTTGTTAAAAGAAGAACCAGCCTTAAGTAGAGTTATTCGACAAGTCATGTATTTAATATTTGGGTAGCCTGATGCTGAAATTGTTGGGTCCAACAAGTATTTAAGAAAATGGGTCTGCATGAATTATTTAAAATAGATGGGCCTGCTGTAAAATAAAATGGGCCAGTAAATCCTAATGTACAATGGACAACCTACCTAGACTCACATTGCATGTCTAACCACTTCTAATTAAAGGATGCAGACTAGTGAGTCACATTTTACGGAATTAACCACTTGCAAGAATCAATTATTAATGGCTAAAACAAATCCATTTCATGATAAACCAGACCTTGGAAAAATAACCACTACTACTTTAGACATGACCACATTTGATTTTCTAACTTCAAATCCTTAAACCTTAAAGCAAAGATCTTTAAGCTATGTACTAAATCTAAAATGCAATAGAAACTTTATCATATGAAGTTCAGCACAAACAAAGGATTTGACGACATTATTAATCCAACAACACTAAAAGATTTCTTTCAACACTAAAACACTCTTACCTCACTCTAAGTAATATAAACTAACATCAAAGAACATGGATACACAAATCTGCCAACCACGAAATAAACCAAACTATTCGACTACAACAATAAACTGATCATGAACAACATATTTTAGCACTCAAATATTCAGCAAACCCTTTGGAGATAATTGCTCAAAATAAACTAAAACAAGTCCATTTTTTCATCATCTTCTATTAGAGAAAAGAACCCGTATTACAAGTGTTTAGAAGGCTACCTGAAAAGCAGAAAAATAGCAGTAACAGTAGAGGAAATTCAATAGCAAAAATAGTAGGAACAACAAGGGAAGCAACAACAAATCAACTTGTAACCCGAGAAACAACCTAGAAAATCCAAACAGTACGACACTCAAAACTAGAATAAGTTGCCCCAGAAGTTAACTAAAATACCTCTATTTCTAAAAAGTTTTGCACTCTAAGAAACATTCACACAACTCAGGATTTTTATCTTACTATTAGATATGTTAAGCTGATCTTTTTGCTCTCAAATATTCCTTTATTGTGTAAAAGATATTTTTAGGTGTGATAAAGTGTATGTAAAGTGAGGAAAGAATAGGACTAACTTTGTCTGCTAAAAATTTTGGTTCACCAAAAGTCTGTCCAAAAGGAATAACTTTGTCTGCTAAAAAATTGCTCAAAGAATGTCCAAAAGGTAAAAAGACAGCCTGAAATTCTGTGTAGCAGAAGCAAGGAGGAAAAAATTATTTCGGCCATCCTACTAGCAAAAACGTAGGCTACTAGTACCCTATTTCATTATTGATTTAAACTAAACTTCAACTTTAAATCATCAGCACCAATCTACTTGCTCAAAACAAATCAAAAATAGAAATCTAACCTAACTAGCCTTAACAATTTGAACTTTTAATCAGTAAGAGAAATCAGAACTTAGTAACTAAAATCAAAGCAAGCAGAACACATGGTAACGGTGAAACAACTAGTGAAGTCGATTAAGTTAAATTACGACAAAATCAGAAACTAGATTGAATGTTAAACTAGAAGAATTTTAATTAAAACAAAAACACTAACACTAATTGCAAGAACAAGACAAAAATCAGGGACGGGGAGAAAGGGAATCGATTTTACCCAACTTCGAACACCGGGGCAGTGGTGATGCAGTGGCAGTGGTGATGGTTTGACAGTAGTTCGGCTCAAGCGAGATTCTATTGTTGATCTTCATCGAAACCAAAAACTCCGAGGAATCGGATACCAATTTCAGTGAAATCAAAAACAAAGTCTCGGTCGAGGCCGAGTGCGTATGCCAAAAATAGTGATGAGGCGTAGATCATGGTTGGAACGTGTGAGTGGCTGGCCGGCGGTGGTGAAGCAGTGGTAGTCCCTGTAGTGAGGTGGTTGGCTAGATTCAGGGACTAGGAGGGATCTGAAGAAAATGGGATCGGGTTCAAGGAGACAAGGGTGAGATGTATAGGATGATGTAAGATTTATGGGATTTTGACAGGGGTTAGCAGTGGCGGGTGGGGGGTGACGACTAGGGTTATGGTTTGGGGGTGATCTAAGGATTTTAGGTTGTTTTTGGGAATTTTGAGTTGGGGAATAGGAAAGAGGAGGGAAAGGAGAGGAAATGGTGAAATTTTGAGGGTGATTGGAGGTGCGCTGCCATCGTGAGGCAAATTCCAGCCGGTGGCGCTAGGGTCCAGGCGGTGGAGCTGGAAGAAGGGAGAAGAGAAAAGGGAGAATGAAGAGAGAAGAAGAAGAAAATAGATAAGGGGAAAATGGGGGCAATTTTTGGCCTTCTTAAGCCTTTAATAACTTAAATGAAGATTAAAAAAGGGTCGTTGGATCAAGTTAAGATGGGTGGTTGAGATTCAATCTCACCCACTTAGCCAAAACAACGTCATTTAGGAGTCTGACAGGCAGCCCATCCGGACTGGGTCTTGGAACTACTAGGCCTGTGATTTTTGTCCAATTTTTGGGCCAATTTCTGCTTTAAAATGATAAACCCAATCCCTTAACCCCTTTATCAAATTATTGAACATAATCTAATTCTAAAAACATACAAATAAATGCACAATAATACTAAAAGATATAATTTTAAAGAAAAATGAAAGAGTAAAATTAGGCATTTACAGCTGCCCCTTGTTGCTCAAGAACATGAAGAGCTTTCGTGCAAAGATAGTGAATGTCATGACTTCTCACATGTGATTCTTATGAAAGAATTTTTGAAACTAGTAACTGAACCTTGCTTCCGAGGATGTTTACATATCCTCGGCTATAAAAGAATCATGTCAGTGTAGTTTTGAGAAAATTTGATAGTTGGGACTACCAGACATTGGAGTTAAGACTGTTCTTGCTGTTATTGTTGTCTTGCTACTATTATTGTTATTTTCTGCTTACATCAAAAGAAAAGGACAAGAGAATAACATATGTCTGCAAACTAAGAGTTACAAAATTCCTATTTATGTGTCTTCTAGAGTCAAATATTGATTCTCGACTTGCTCGCTTGTGTTGACCTTAGATTGGATCTTGATGCTCTTCGAAGAAAAGATTGTGGCTAATTCTCATTTGCTTGATTTCCCTAACATAATGAAACTTGATAAGCTGGGTTGCTAACATATTATCCAAGCTAACTTAGACTATCTTGTGATCAAGAGATCTCTTTCTTCTGACGAGAACTGAAACTGCAAGCTTTAATCGTCACAATCAAAGCTTTACGGCGGGGTCCTGCAAAGCCATCAAAGACGAACAAAATGAACAAAAAATTTCCGTCCCAATTTGGAACTAGTAAAATTTTGTGAGTTATTAGAGAAAGCTAAAAACTACCTATTTGAGGATATGTAACTAGGGGGTAGTATCCTGTGTTACCAAAAGGAAATGGAATTAGAGGATAATATCCTATATTACTGAAAGAAAATGTAACCGGGGTTGATACCCTTTATTACTGAAAAGGAAATGTAACCAGGGTGCATCACTATGAAGGAATGTAATCAGGGGTTGGTACCCTATATTTCTGAAAAGGAACGTAACCAGGGGTTGGCACCCTGTATTATTGAAAAGGAAATGTAACTAGGGGTTGACATCCTGTATCACTAGGAAGGAATGTAACCAGTGGTTGGTACCCTGTATTACTGAAAGAAAATGTAACTAGGGGTTGACACTCGATATCACTCGGAAGGAATGTGACTAGATATTGGCACCCTATATTACTGAAAGGGGACGTAACTAGGGGTTGGCACCCTGTATTGCTGAGAAAAAAAAAACCAGGGGTTGGTACCCTACATTACTAAAAGAAAATGTAACTAGGGGTTGGTATCCTGTATTACTGAGAAAAAACATGTTGAATCCCTCTAGGCAAAAAGGTTCTACCTGAGTAAAGCTACGTAAAACAGCGAGAGCGAAGAGTACTTCTACCCGAATATGAACTAGATCCCCCTAGGAGAAAAGGTTCTACCCGATTTAAGCTACGAAAATAGGTTGAGCGAAGAGTACTTCTATCAAGAAATATAAGCTAGATTACTCTAGGCGAAAAGGTTCTACATGAGTTAAAATACGTAAAACAACCTGAGCGAAAAGTACTTCTACCCGAAAATATGAGTTGGATCCCCTAGGCGAAAAAGTTATACCCTAGTTAATCTACGTAAAACATCTTGAGCAAAGAGTACTTATACTCAAAAATATGAGCTAGATCCCCCTAGGCGAAAAGGTTCTACCCGAGTTAAGCTATGTAAAACAGCCTGAGCGAAGAGTACTTCTACCCGAAAATACGAGCTGGATCCCCTAGGCAAAAAGGTTCTACCCGAGTAAATCTGCATAAAATAGCCCGAGCAAGAGTACTTCTACCCGGAAATATGAGTTGGATCCCCTCAAGCGAAAAGGTTATACCCAAGTTAAGATACGTAAAACAACCTGATCAAAAAGTACTTCCACTCAAAAATATGAGCCGGATACCCCTAGGCGAAAAGGTTCTACCCGGGTTAAGCTACGTAAATGGTCGGAGCGAAAAGTACTTCTACCCGAAAATATGAGCTGGATCCCCCTAGGTGAAAAGGTTCTACAGAAAACATCCTGAGCGAAAAGTATATCTACCTGAAAATATGAGTTGGATCCCCGTAGATGAAAAGGTTTGACCCGAGTTAAACTACGTAAAACAACCTAAGCGAAAAGTACTCTACCTGAAAATATAAGCTAGATTCTCCTAGGCAAAAAGGTTCTACCCGAGTTAAGCTATGTAAAACAACATGAGCAAAGAATACTTCTACCCAAAAATATGAGCTGGATCCCCTAGGTGAAAAGGTTCTACCTAAGTTAAGCTACGTAAAACGCCCTAAACGAAGAGTACTTCTACGAGCAAATATGAGCTGGATCCCCCTAGGAGAAAAGCTTCTACACGAGTTAAACTACGTAAAACAACCTGAGCAAAGAGTACTTCTACCTAGAAATATAAACTGGATCCCCTTACACGAAACAGTTCTACCGAGTCAAGCAACATAAAACATCCTGAGCGAAGAATACTTCTACCCAGAAATATAAGTTGGATCCCCCTAGGCGAAAAGGTTATACCTGAGTTAAGCTACGAAAATGGGAGGTATAAACAATAGTGATGCATGCTAAAAATAAATGAAAATGGAGATTTTGAGGAACTTACTTTTGGTGGCATTCGTCCTTTCAGAATCGCCATTCTGCACTACTTTGTTCCTGCTTCATACAATAAGAAATTGTGAGTTTTCAAAGTGGTGGCCGGTTTGTGGCCTTGATGCCCTGAGTATCTTGAATTCGCGGCCGCCTTTTTCTGTGCATTGATAAGTTGTACCAAATTGGCCTTGGCCTAGTTTCTTGCCAAGAGCGTAATGTTCTCTTAATCTTGGTGTTTGGTATGGGAGGACATTAGGAGATGGCTTTGCTGATGAAGCTATAGGAGGTCCCACCATACAATATCAATTCACCCTTATTCCTCCTCAATGTATCACCCTTGTTCCACCTGTTGCGGCGCGCAATCTGATCCCACCATATCAATATCAATTACTTAGTAAGTACAAAAATTTCACAATTCAAATCACAAAACCCTTCACAATACTTAAACTTCAAACCAAAGAAAATGGGAAGCTTGTACACTGTGAGAATTCACACAAGTAATACTATTCAGCGAGACCAATCCAGAATATACCATAAAATCTCTGATAAACCAGTTTAAAAAACTAATAGGAGACATTGAAGCTATGGAGAAACTAATAACTTCAACAAAGGAAACGATGTCTAGCAAGTAGCAATTAGGACTGAGAATACAAGTAAAGCATGTAACAGTTAAGGTAGGAAAAAAGACAATATGAGAAGAACGGGAAAGAAACAAGCGAAATAGATAAATTGGTGGCGCATAAGTACTCATCACCTCACATATACGCCACTCACATGAATTTCATGTAGCAAATAGGCCGAGGGTTCCTAATCCCTCAAGTCAAAGTTAGACACAACACTTACCTCGTTCCACAGGCCACTCAAAGCTCAATTACACCCTTTCCTCTAGAATTCGCCTCCAAGCCACCTGTATCTACCCACAATTGACTCAATAATAAATTATTTCTAAAGAAATAAATTATAATGCATAAATTTAGGTTTCCCAAGTTTTCTCTCAAAAAGTCAAAAATTGACCTCGAGCCTACTTGGTCAAAACCCGAGGTTCGGACCAAAACCCATTCACCCCCGAGCCCGATTATATAATTTATTTGGAAATCCGACCTCAATTTGAGGTCTGAATTCAAATTATGTAAAAAACCCTAATTCTACCCAAACACCCAATTTCCACAATGAAAATCCTAGATTCTAGGTTTAAAATTCATGAAATGTGATGGGTAATTGAAAGAAAGTGGATTAGGATCACTTACCAATGTTTTGGGGAAGAAATGGTCTTGGAAAAATCGCCTCTAGGTTTCTAGGATGTGAAAATTTGGGAAATGAATCGAAAATCCCGTCTAAGTCTTATTTCATCAACTGCAAATGTCGCACTTGCTACCTGAGCTTCACATCGCAAATGCAAAGGGACCATCGCAAATACTAAGTCATTCACACTTCTGGAATTTTCGCAAATGCAAAGAAAAGTTCACAAATGCGACAAAATCGTTGCAAATGCGAAGATTATTTCCCCAGACCAATTTCGCAAATGCAAAGGTTATTTCGCAATTGCGAAACCTGTATGGCGCAAGTCCTCTTCGCATTTACAATGAGAAGCTTGCAAATGCGAAACTCTCAGATGTTGCAATTGTGATGCCTGATCTCGCAAATGCGAGACCAGAAGCCTGCAACAAGATCAGTTACATCAGCAAATTTTACCAAGTCCAAAATCACTCTGAAGCCTATCCAAAACTCACCCAAGCCCTCGGGGCCCTAAACCAAAAGTTCACACTAGTTTAAAAATATCATGCGAACTTGCTCACGCGATCAAATCACCAAAATAACACCTAGAACTACAATTTGAACACCAAATCGAATGAAATTTTCAAGAAAATTTTGAAATCCCTATTTTCACAACTGGACGTTCGAATCACGTCAAATTAACTTCGTTTTTCATCAAATTTCACAGACAAGTCATAAATATGGTATTGGACCTATATTGGATTCCAGAAAAAAAACATGGACCCATTATCCAAAAAGTCAAACTTTGGTCAAACATTTCAATTTCATTAAGCTTTCAACTTTTAAATTTAAACATAGTCCGATATCTCGGGTGATGTTGGGCATATTTCTATATGTTTTGATGCTACTTTTCCCATGTTTTAACCGCTTTTTGTTACTAAATGGTGTGAAAAATGCCCAACATGGTTTAATTATTGGTTTTATGACTAATTGAGTTGTGTGTGACGATTTAGGGTGTTTGGAGAGAAAAATATGAAGAAAAGATGCTCCAACTAGAGGAAAAGAGGGTGGATGCGTCGCATCCAACCTTGGAAAGAAGGTTACTTGGTGCACCCTTAGCAGTGAAGTCGGACCATAGCATCCGCCTTAGCATCCGCACCTGGGCACAGCTGAGATGGAGGAACGAAGGGTGGATGCGAAGCATCCACCATAGCATCCGAAGCTGAGAAGTGGAGGACGAGGTGGATGCGAAGCATCCACCCCAGCATCAATCCCTGAAGCTGAGTTGGATTAGGAATAGGAGAACTTTGGCCCACGACTTTTGTACGCAATATATAAGCCAAAAACACCTCTTTTAGGTCATCTAACATATTGGGGAAGAGGAAAAAGCCACAACAAAGCTTGGAAACCACGACATTCGTCTTGAGTTCTTATTTTTCCTTCTTTTATTGATTTTTATGCATTACTGGGAATTATTTGATTATTGTATGAACATGAGTGGCTAAGAACCTTATTGTTCTAGGGTCATGGGTGATACATGAATGTTGATGTTTGAAGTTTAATTTGACGAAGTTGATTTTATCATATTGGGTTGTTTATTTAATTCTGCTTTTAATTATTTTACTGAGTAGCTAGCAGTGAAATACTATCTACGAATCTAGAGTTGAACTCGAAAGTGGGAATTCTAGATTGCATAAATAATTAAATAGAGCAATTTCTTGAACCCGGGCATCGGGTAACGGATTCGCAATTAGGATAGACATATACCTATTTGCCTTGCTTGGTTGAAATACAGGAATTGTAAATGCATTCTTGTTAGTCTTAATTCCATAGACATATAGGCGTTAAGTTAACTTGAATAGGCGAGTAAGAACTCGACAGATTCTTATGAGTAATATCAACCCTGTCAATCAACAATCCAGATAAATCAATTAGTTATTTTAAGCCAAGAATATAACATGATTGTTAGCTAGCCCGTGACCCTGGAATATCTTCTCCTATTGATTGTTAGTCGAAATTATTATTTGTGTTGGTTGATTTCCTAGTTAATTCATTAATTGGTATTTTAGGTAGTAACTTAGTTAATTATATCTTTTGTGATAAATCTCTTGAATCGATAAGTTAATTGAGTTGAATCAGTCAAAAGTTAATCATAAGTCTTCGTGGGAACGATACTCTACTCACTACTTTATTACTTGACGGCCACGTATACTTGCGTGAGTGTGTTTGGTCGCAACAAGTTTTTGGCGCCGTTGCCGGGGACTTAGAAATTAGCTACTTGACTGAGTTAAGCTTTTATTACTTATTTGTGCAAGTTTTACTTTTTCGTTTGCCTTGTTTGTGTTAACGCAGGCTCTTCTCTTGAATGCGGAGGAGTAGAAGCGCAAACAACCTCCTTCCTTTTGATACAGAAATTGAACGAACACTTCATAGGGTGAGGAAGGAAGTCGAAGCTAGAACAAGAATAGAAAGAGAGTTGGACATCGTAGTTCAACCACAGCCAATAGAGATGGCAGGCAACGAAGAACGTCCGGTGATAGAAGCCGCAAGGCCCAATCTTGCTAATATGACTCAGGCTATTGTGAAGCCTGATATCACAGGGCATTTTGAACTCAAACAGTACATGGTACAGCTGATTCAGTCCACAGGGCAATATGTGGGTCTTTCTCATGAAGACCCGCAGAGGCATATTCAGAATTTCTTGGAAATTACGGACACCTAAAACTATCCTAACGTTTCCAAGGACTATGTCAGGCTGACACTATTTCCCTTTTCCTTGATGGGGGAAGCTAAGGAATGGTTGCAAAAGGAGCCCGCGAACTCAATCCGCACTTGGGATGATTTGGCAAGGAAATTCTTAATCAAGTTTTTTCCTACTAAGAAGACAAAATCACTGAGAAGCCAAATTCTTGGGTTCCAACAACGGGATGGCGAGACGCTTCGTCAAGCTTGGGAAAGATACAAGAAGCTACTCAGAGACTGCCCGCATCATTGTCAGACTGATGAGGTATTGGGGCACACTTTTGTTGATGGGCTAGACGAGACATCAAAAATGAATCTTGATTCAGCTTGTGGGGGTAGTTGCATGGCCAGACCATATAGTGAGATTCAACTCTTGCTAAATAATTTCACTGCTAATGATCATAATTGGCAAGGAGATGGTGACGCAAGAAGAGCAATTAAACAGAAAGCAGCTGGGTTGATCGAGCTCGATGACCTCTCATCCATGAGAGCAGATATTGCAAAGTTGGCAAATCAGATGAACAGAATGTCAATGCAACAAACACAACAGATGCAGCATGCAAAACAGATGTCTATTTGCTGTGAACTATGTGGTGATAGTCATATGAGCGACATGTGCCCAACGAATCCCGAATCTATATATTATGTGGGGCAACAAAACAGAGGCTCAATGAATCAACATGCACAATATGGGAACACTTATAATCCAAATTGGAGGAATCACCCGAACTTCTCATGGGGCGGAAATCAACAGAATCAGAATCAATACAGGCCCCAAGGAAATTTCAATCAGCCCCAGAAGCCACCCCAACAAACAGAAGAGAGTACGAATGACTTGCTAAAGAAGTTGTTGCTTGACAATCAACAGCTCAGGACTGATTTCAGACATCTTGAGAGGCAAATGGGTCAGTTAGCAGCAAATCAAAATACTAGAACTGCTGGAGCTCTCCCGAGTGATACTGAGCCTAATCCTAAGGCTCAAGTCAATGCGGTTACCTTGAGAAACGGAAGAGAATTAGAAGAAGTTGTATATAAAAGGAAATATACAGCTAGACCTGAAGGAGAATTAGTTCCTAAGCCCTTTGAGGAGAATAAGAAAGAAAAGCCAGAAATTGTGACAAGGCCACCACCTCCGTTTCCACAAAGACTTCAAAAGCAAAAAGATGATGCTATGTACAAGAAATTCTTAGATATTTTGAGCCAAGTGCGTGTGAATTTGCCGTTGGTGGAAATTTTGCAAGAAGTGCCTAAGTATGCAAGGTATCTTAGGGATATTGTGGCAACATACAGAGTTTGAAACAGTTGCACTTACTGAAGAGTGCAGTGCTAGAGTTAAGAGTAAACTTCCTCCAAAGTTGAAGGATCCTGGGTGTTTCACAATTCCTCTGTCTCTCGGAAAGCAAGAAGTTGGTAGAGCCCTGTGTGATTTAGGGGCTAGTATAAATTTGATGACATCTTCTTTGTTCAAGAAACTCGAATTGGGGGTTCTTAAACCTACTACAATCACTTTGCAGTTGGCTGATAGATCACTAGTTATGCCAGAAGGAATTATTGAGGATGTGTTAGTTCGAGTGGGAAAGTTTATTCTTCCTGCTGATTTTATTGTTCTTGATTACGAGGCAGATGAGGAAGTACCTATTATTTTGGGGCGACCATTCTTAGCTACTGGTGGAGCACTTATTGATGTTAGGGAAGGGAAGTTAAAGATGATATTTGGCGCTGAGGAAATCACTTTTAATGTGTACAAAGCACATAATCTCCCTAAGCATTATGAGGAATTGTGCATGATTACAGCGGTAGAACTGAAGGGGATAGAGCAGAGTCCGTTTGTGAATTGTAGTGATTCGGATGGGACAATTGAGTTGGATGACGTGGTTNGTCCTTTTGTGAATTGTAGTGATTCGGATGGGACAATTGAGTTGGATGACGTGGTGTTGCAAGCTGAGTGTGTAAGGATGATTGAGAAAAGAGCCAGAGATGAAAAAGGAGACCTTCTGAGAGCGTGTATAAAGGCTAGGCTTAATGGGAGAAAGAAGAAGAGAAAGCGCCCAGCCTGAACAGAGTAGCAGTGTCGTGCCGCGACGTTAAATCAGGCGCTTGTTGGGAGGCAACCCAACTGATTTGTTTTCTTTCATTTTTTGTTTATTTATTTATTTATCTTTGTAGTATTTTTTTTTGTTTTGTAGGATTATGAGCATAGAAAACAAAGCCAATGGAAGAATGCAAAAGCGAGCTAGATGGTTGGAAATAAGTGTGGGGTGACCGCACAAAAGACCATTCCGTGGGAGAAGTCTGAGTACCCCGTGAGCTAATGGTGCTTCGGCCTTTGGCCTTTCAGGGAGCATTTCTTTTCACCCTACTTTAATTTTTAATTAGTATATGCATCGGGGACTATGCATGCTTTAAGTGTGGGGTGGGAAGTATGCTACTTGTGATATTGTTGTATAATTTTTATAATTGGTTTTTAAATTTCTTAGTGTTAAATAGTTTTGCTTAGTAGTTAGTTTTTGTTTTTATTTTTCAGTTTTTAGTTTTAGTTAGTGTTACCAAAAAAATAAAAATAAAAAAATAAAAAAAAAAAATCAGAAAATAAAGGACTTTTCCCGACGACGGACTACCTAGACAGTTCTCTCGAGGGTTAAGGTCCTTAGAAAAGCACAAAAAAATAGAGTAACAACTTTGAGTAGATAGTACATTTAGTCTAGTTGGTAATAATCCCCCTTGATTTTTCTTTGGCCATCGGTTCTTTTCCAAAGGATGAATTTTTGAACCGGGTATTAGTTTTTTTCTTTCTAGAGTAGTGTAGGATGTAAAAACTCAGACTAAATTCAGCACAGTCTATGACTTGTTTGATACTAACAGAGTTAGACCTGAGCATGTGGATTATAACTTTCTCCATGAGTTTGTGAGAACTTTTTTTGCCTTGAGTTGAATAGTTTTTTTTGTGTGACGCTTAAGCTCATTGTCTTGACTCCTGTGCTAACTGATGTGCTATGTGCATTAAAATTGTGGCTTAACTCCGTACTTGCTTTGATTGAAAGTCGGAATGTAGNAAAGTTGAAATGTAGCCATTCTAAGTGAATCATGTGCCAGTGTGTGGCGAGATTTTTGTATAAGTCTCATGTAGTACATTTGTGTCTAGAACTTGCCCGGTATGTGAGTTGAAGCGAAATCCTAGGTTTTGCTCGGTTTGAAATATGATCTTCGGCCTTCTTTGATCCTTCTAAACTGTAATTCTACCACAAATAGAATCATCCCTAGTAAGCCAATTTGAGCCTGTAGACTTTTTATTTGGCACCCACATTACAAGCATATACCCTTTTGTTCTTAATTGAGACTTTTGATCCTTTTACCTCTTAAAGCACTTTAATTGTGAAATGAGCGCTAAATGAAGTAAAGAAGAGATTTGGGTGGCTTTTGAGTGGAACCAATGAAAAGAAGAAGGGTACACTTATTCTATAAAATAATACACCACTAGTGAGAAGTGTAGAAGTGTAGAAAGAAATAAAAATCTGGAAAAGAAAAATCTGGAAAAAAAAAAAAGGAACCTTGGTGGGAGTGATTTTAGTTGAAAAAAGTAAGTTGGGATTGAAGAATTTGCGCTTAAAGTTGATTATCTAATGTGTTAAAGTGCTTAGGAGGGTGAACTACTATTCCTAAATATATCCTACCCGCCCCTTAGCCCACATTACAACCATGAAAAGTCCTAATTGATTTTAGATCGAGCAAGCTTACATTAGTAGAGATTTACATTAAGGGCAAGCATATGGTACCTTTTGTGCGCATGTGAACTTTTTTGAGAGAGTTNATTACGTTCAAATTTTATTTGAGTGTGCGGACTATCTTTCCATGTTTTGTGGTGAGGGCACATGTTTCATGATGGATAGGCGACTTTATTAAACTTTTTCAGTTAGAGTGAGTAAGTTGGCCTGAAAGTAGTTATGCTAAGGAGTCAGTTTCTGAGGTTGAGATGTCCTGAATTTGCTATTTGACTGGTTTGAACTATCCAATAATGTGCTAACAGAGGGAAGGAAGTCCGTGAATGCATATGCAAGGGGCTAATTGTTGGTATCAACCAAAGTCATAGGTGCTTAAGCTTACTTGAAATGTGTGGTCTGATAGCGATAAGCTTAATTTTGTTCGATAGGTTCTACTTTGCTCGAGGACGAACAAAGGTTTAAGTGTGGGGTGGTGATGTTGGGCATATTTCTATATGTTTTGATGCTACTTTGCCCATGTTTTAACCGCTTTTTGTTACTATTTGGTGTGAAAAATGCCCAACATGGTTTAATTATTGGTTTTATGACTAATTGAGTTGTGTGTGATGATTTAGGGTGTTTGGAGATCAAAAATATGAAGAAAAGATGCTCCAACTAGAGGAAAAGAGGGTGGATGCGTCGCATCCAACCTTGGAAAGAAGGTTACTTGGTGCACCCTTAGCAGTGAAGTCGGACCATAGCATCCGCCTTAGCATCCGCACCTGGGCACAGCTGAGATGGAGGAACGAAGAGTGGATGCGAAGCATCCACCATAGCATCCGAAGCTGAGAAGTGGAGGACGAGGTGGATGCGAAGCATCCACCCCAGCATCAATCCCTGAAGCTGAGTTGGATTAGGAATAGGAGAACTTTGGCCCACGACTTTTGTACGCAATATATAAGCCAAAAACACCTCTTTTAGGTCATCTAACATATTGGGGAAGAGGAAAAAGCCACAACAAAGCTTGGAAACCACGGCATTCGTCTTGAGTTCTTATTTTTCCTTCTTTTATTGATTTTTATACATTATTGGGGATTATTTGATTATTGTATGAACATGAGTGGATAAGAACCTTATTGTTCTAGGGTCATGGGTGATACATGAATGTTGATGTTTGAAGTTTAATTTGACGAAGTTGATTTTATCATATTGGGTTGTTTATTTAATTCTGCTTTTAATTATTTTACTGAGTAGCTAACAGTGAAATACTATCTACGAATCTAGAGTTGAACTCGAAAGTGGGAATTCTAGATTGCATAAAGAAGTAAATAGAGCAATTTCTTGAACCCGGGCATCGGGGAACGGATTCGCAATTAGGATAGACATATACCTATTTGCCTTGCTTGGTTGAAATACAGGAATTGTAAATGCATTCTTGTTAGTCTTAATTCCATAGACATATAGGCGTTAAGTTAACTTGAATAGGCGAGTAAGAACTCGACAGATTCTTATGAGTAATATCAACTATGTCAATCAACAATCCAGATAAATCAATTAGTTATTTTAAGCCAAGAATATAACATGATTGTTAGCTAGCCCGTGACCCTGGAATATCTTCACTTATTGATTGTTAGTCGAAATTATTATTTGTGTTGGTTGATTTCCTAGTTAATTCATTAATTGGTATTTTAGGTAATAACTTAGTTACTGATATCTTTTGTGATAAATCTCTTGAATCTATAAGTTAATTGAGTTGAATCAGTCAAAAGTTAATCATAAGTCTTCGTGGGAACGATACTCTACTCACTACTTTATTACTTGACGGCCACGTAAACTTGCATGAGTGTGTTTGGTTGCAACATCGCGCTAGGGACTTTCGATTTCGATTCCGGGCATACGCCCAAGACGCAAATCACGATATGGACCCACTAACCGTCATAATACGAATCGGGTTCCATTTAGAAAAAGTGTTGATCGAAGTCAACTCAAATGAAGTTTTTAGGTAAAATTTGTTATTTTTATCAGTTTTTAACCTAAAAACTTTTCGGAAAGACACCCGGACTATGGATGCAAATCGAGGAAGGATAAAACTTGACTTTTAAAGGATTTGGATCTCAGAATTAGATTTAAATCAGAAGATGACCTATCAGGTCATCTTCTCCACCTCAAAAATAACTATTCGTCCTCGAACGAACATAGAAAAGTACCTGAACTAGTGAATAGGTAGAGAAGGATAACTATTCGTCCTAAAAATTACTAACCTCTCCACTGCACTCGGATTGAAGGATAACTCTTCAACCTCAACTGACTAACCTGCCAGGCTAGAATGGCCACCATCTCCTCCTCATAAGTCAAATCCTTGTCTAACTGGATAGAGCTGAAATATATGACGTGGGACGAATCACCATGATACTTCTGGAGCATGGAAACATGGAATACCAGATGAACTGTTGATAACGCCGGAGGCAACACAAGCCTGTAAGTCACCTATCCCACTCTCTCTCGAGAATCTCAAAAGGTCCGATATACCTAGGGCTTAGCTTTCCCTTCTTTTCAAACCTCATGACACCCTTCATGGGTGATAACCCAAGCAACACTCTCTACCCGACCATGAATGCAACATCACGAACTCTGCGATCGGCATAACTCTTATGCTTAGCTTGAGTTGTGCGAAGTCGACCCTGAATAATCTTGACCTAATCCAAGGCATCTTGTACTAGATATGTACCCAATAACCAAGCCTCCCCCGGCTTGAACCACCCAACTGGCAACCGGCACCGCCTACCGTATAATGCCTTATAGGGAGCAATCTAAATGCTCGACTGGTAACTGCTGTTGTAGTCAAACTCTACAAGGGGAAAAAAACTGATCACGCGATCCTCCGAAGTCTATAACACATGCACGAAACATATCCTCCAAGATCTGAATGGTGCGCTCGGACTGTCTGTCCGTCTGAGGATGAAACGTTTTGCTCAACTCAACCGCGTGCCCAACTCACGTTGTACTGCTCTCCTGAAGTGCGAGGTGAACTGCGTACCTCGATTAGATATGATAGACACGGGGCATACCGTGAAGACGGACGATCTCACGGATGTAAATCTCTGCCAACTGCTTCGAAGAATAAGTAACTACCACAGGAATGAAGTGCGCTGACTTAGTCAGACAGTCCACAATGACCCAAATGGACTCGAACTTCCTTTGAGTCCGTGGGAGCCAACAACGAAATATATAGTGATACACTCCCACTTCCACTCAGGAATCTCTATATGCTGAAGCAAACCACCGGGTCTCTGATGCTCATACTTCACTTACTGATAATTTGGGCACCAAGCGACATAAGCAACTATATCCTTCATCATCCTCCTCCACCAATAATGCTACCGCAAGTCCTGATACATCTTGGCGGTGCCAAGATGAATGGAATATCGGGAACTATGGGCTTCCTCAAGACTCACGAAGTCCATCCACATTAGGCACACAAACACGACCCTGCATCCTCAAGATTCCGTCATCTCCAACAGTAACCTGCTTGGCACCATCGTGCCGCACTGTGTCCCTAAGGCCAAATAAATGAGGGTCGTCATACCGCCGATTTTTAATACGCTCAAACAAGGAAGATCGAGCGACTGTGAAAGGTAGAACATGGCTGGGCTATGAAATATCCAACCCCAAAAACTGGTTAGCCAAAGTCTAAACATCTGATGCAAGCGGCTCTCACCGGCTGGAATGAACGCAAGGCTGCCTATACTCGCTGCCTTCTAACTCAATGTGTCGCCATCACATTGGTCTTCTCGGGATGATACAAGATGGTGATATCATAGTCTTTCAATAGCTCCAACCACCTCCTGTGCCTCAAATTGAGATCCTTTTTCTTGAAAAATACTGAAGGCTCCGATGATTCGTGAAAACCTCACACGACACGTCATAAAGATGGTGCCTCAAAATTTTCAGCGCATGAACAATGGCTTCAAACTCTCAATCATGGACAGGGTAATTCTTCTCATGAACCTTCAAATGCCGCGACGTATATGCAATCACCCTGACCTCATGCATCAATACTGCACCAAGCCCAACACGGGAAGCATCAGAATATACAGTGTAAGATCCTGAACTTGTGGGAAACACCGACGCCGGTGTTGTAGTTAAAACTCTCTTAAGCATGTGAATGCTCGCCTCACACTCGTCCGACCATCTAAACAGGGCACCCTTCTAGGTTAACTCTCTTGAGCATGTGAATGCTCGCCTCACACTCATCCGACCATCTAAACAGGGCACCCTTCTAGGTTAACCTAGTCAATAGTGTTGTTATAAATGAAAACCCCTCCACAAATCGATCGTAATAACCCGCCAAACTCAAGAAGCTCCTGTTCTCCCTGAATGCCCTTTGCTAATACGACGTGGCCCAAGAAAGAGACTGAACTCAACCAAAACTCGCACTTCAAAAATTTAGCATATAACTGGCTGTCTCTCAAAGTCTGAAGCACAACTCTAAGATGCTGCTCATGCTCCTCTGGACTGTCGGAGTAGATCAAGATGCCTTCAATAAACACAATCACAAAAGAGTCCAAATAAGGCTTGAATACTCAGTTCATCAGATCCATGAATGTTTCTGGGGTATCGTCAACCCAAAGGACATCACCACAAACTCATAATGCCCGTACCGAGTCCGAAAAGCTGTCTTAGGGACATAGGATGCCCAAATCCTTAACTAAAGGTAGCCAGATATCAAACCAATCTTCAAGAACATCTTGGCACCCTAAGCTGATCAAATAAGTCATCAATCCTCGGCAACAGATACTTATTCTTGATTGTGACTTTGTTCAATTGTCGATAATCTATACACATACTCATCAATCCATGCTTATTCTTCACAAACAACACCGGTGCACCCAGGGCGAGATACTAGCTCTAATGAAGCCCTTATCAAGCAAATCCTGCAATTGTTTCTTCAATTCCTTAACTTTGGCGAGGCCATATGGAATGGCAGAATGGAAATGGGTTGAGTCCTCGGAGCCAAATCAATACAGAAATCGATACCTTGTTGAGTGGCATCCTCGGTAGGTCTGTGGGACACACCTCTTGAAACTCACGGACAACTGGAACTGAATCCATGGAAGGAACCTCCGCTCTAGAATCACAAACATAATCCAAATAAGCTAGACACCCCTTCTCGACCATACATTAAGCCTTTATATAAGAGATAACCCTGCTGGTAGAATGACCAGAAGTCCCCCTCCACTCTAATCGAGTTAACTCCGGCAAGGCTAAGGTCACTATCTTGGCGTGATAGTCCAATATAACGTGATAAGGTGACAACCAATTCATACCCAATATAACGTCAAAATCAACCATATTGAGGAGTAGAAGATCTACACTAGTCTCAAGACTCCCAATAGTGACCACACACGAATGATAAACACGATCTACAAAAATAGCATCTCCAACAAGGGTGGACACATATACATGGTCACTCAAATAATCACGAGGCACAGCCAAATATGAAGCAAAATAAGATGACACATAGGAGTAAGTACACCCCGGATCAAATAGAACTGAAGCATCTCCACTGCAAACTGAAATAGTACTTGTAATAACAGCATCGGATGACTCAGCCTCAGGGCATGTGAACACCAACTACCTTGGGTCTCCTATCAGAAGGATCCTGCAGCTAACCTCAAGATCAGCTCGGACCAGCTCCAATATCTGCACAGGAAGTGCAGTGTGCAGTATGAGTACAACCTACCCCATGTACTGGTAAATGCCTAGCCTAACCTCGACGAAGGAGTCACGAGGCTATGGCGGGGCACTCACAATATAATATGCATACTATATAATAAAAGCGGAAAGGAATACATAATAAAATAAGGTAGTAACTTGCAAGAAGTAACTACAATTCTCAAAAGTATTTCATAAGTGTTTAGATACTACCAATCCTAAGTGCAATTTAACCCTACCGTACAACTAACATAGTCAGGGAAAAACATAAACATAGAGGTTGTTGCGGTGCACAACTCGATCCCACCCTACATATTGTATTCAACCTTATTTACTCTTAATAACATAAACAACAGAACATAAATAAAAGTCTTGCAGCGTACAACCCGATCCCACCATATCACAATTATAACAATCACAGTTCACCCTTATTCCAACACAATCCACCCTTATTACACCTGTTGCAGCATGCAACCCGATCTCACCATACAATATCAATTCACCCTTATTACACTTGTTGCGGCACACAAACCGATCCCACCATATCAATATCAAATACTCAGTAAGTACAAAAATTTCACAATTCAAATCACAAAACCCTTCAGAATACGTAAATTTCAAACCAAAGAAAATGGGAAGCTTGTACACTATGAGACTTCACACAAGTAACACTACTCTGTGAGTCCAATCCAGAATATACCATAAAGCGCCGCTAAACCAGTTTAAGCAAATAATAGAAGATAATGAAGCTATGGATCAACTAATACCTTCAATAAAGGGAAACAATGTCTAGAAAGTAGGAATTAGGCATGGGAATACAAGTAAAGCATGTCACAATCAAGGCAGGGAAAAGACAATATGAGAAGAACGGAAAAAAATAGGCAAAAACAGATAAATTGGTGGCGCATAAGTACTCGTCACCTCACATATACACCGCTCACATGAATTTCATACAGAAAATAGGTCAAGGGTTCATAATCCCTCAAGCTAAAGCTAGACACAACACTTACCTCGCTCCACAGGCCACTCAATGCTCAATTACAACCTTTCCGCTAGAATTCACCTCTAAACCACTCGTATATATCCATAATTGACTCAATAATATCAATTATTGCTAAAGAAATCAATTACAATGCATAAATTTAGGTTTCCCATGTTTTCCCCCAAAAAGTAAAAAATCGACCCTGGACCCGCTTGGTCAAAACCCGAGGTTCGGACCAAAACCAATTCGCCCATTCACCCCAAGCCTGATTATGTAATTTGTTTCGAAATCCGACCTCAATTCAAGGTCTAAATCCAATTATGGAAAAATTCTTAATTCTACTCAAACCCCCAATTTCCACCATGAAAATCCTATATTCTAGGTTGAAAATTCATAAAATGTGATGGGTAATTGAAAAGAAGTGGTTTAGGATCACTTACTAATGATTTGGGACAGAAATGGTGTTGGAAAAATTGCCTCTAGGGTTCTAGGATTTGAAGATTTGGGAGATGAATCAAAAATCCCGTTTAAGTCTTATTTCATCAACTGCAAATGTCGCGTTTGCAACCTGGGATTCGCAAATAAGAAGGGACATCGCAAATGCGAAGTCCTTCGCACTTCTGCATTTTTCACAAATGCGAAGAAAGGTTCACAAGTGTGAATATTGGATGACCACGAATGTGACACAATCGCTGCAAATGCGAAGACTACCTTCCCCGGACCAACTTCTCAAATGTTAAGGGTATTTTGCAATTTGCGAAACCTATCTGACCTAGCTCCTCTTCGCATTTCCGATGAAAAACTCACAAATGTGAAACTCTAATATGTCGCAGTTGTGATGCCTGATATTGCAAATGCGAGATCAGAGGCCTACAACAAGATCAGTATCACCAGCAAATTTCACCAAGTCCAAAATAACTCTGAAACCTATCCGAAACTCACCCGAGCCTTCAGAGCCCTAAACCAAAAGTACACACTAGTCTAAAAACATCATACAAATTTACTTGCGGGATCAAATCTCCAAAACAACACCAAGAACTACGAATTGAACACCAAATCGAATGAAATTTTCAAGAAAATTTTGAAATTCCTATTTTCACAAACGAACATCCGAATCACGTCAAATGAACTCCATTTGTCATCAATTTTCACAAACAAGTCATAAATATGGTATTGGACCTATATCGGGTTCCATAACCAAAGCGCGGACCAGTTATCCAAAAAGTCAAACTTTGGTCAAACACTTCAATTTCATTAAGCTTTCAACTTTCAAATTTCGACATAGTCTGATTCTCGGGCTAGAGACTTTCGATTTTTATTCTAGGCATACACCCAAGTCCCAAATAACAATACTGACCCATTGGGACAGTCATAATATGAATATGGGTTTATATGATAAGGCATGATGAATTCCTGTGTTGGCCCTTGGATAAGGATTCGTCCTTGTAGAGTTATGTAACGACCTGGTCTGTCGTTTTGAGCATTTGCACTTCGCTCGGTAGTATTCATGTATGAGTAGCTCTGTATGATGTACTATGACTTGTGTGAATCGTCGGTTTTGGTTTTCAGGTTGTACGGAATCGATTTGGAAGAATGAGCTTCATGATTGAAGCTTTAAGTTGGAAGAGTTGACCAAGTTGGACTTTTTAGCATTTTATCTCGGATTAAAGTTTTGATGGTTCCGTTAGGTCCGGATGATAATTTTTCACTCGAGCGTATGCCCGAATTTTCAATTGGATATTTCTAGAAAGATTCGACACTAATTGGCAAAAATTAGAATTTGAAGGTTTGGAAAAGTTCATTAAGTTTGATTTGGGGTTAGATTCATCGTTTCGATGTTGTTATGCGTGATTTGAGGCCTCGACTAGTTCTGTGTTGTTTTATGGGACTTGTTGGTATGTTCGGACGAGGTCCCGAGAGGCTCGGGTGAGTTTCGAATTGGCTTGGGTTGTGTTGCGCTCGTTTTTTATGTTTTGACGTCATTTTTTTCAAGTATAAATGGTACTAAATTAAGAAAATGAGCTCCAATTTATGTTTTAATTGAAGCATTAGATATGTATCGTAATTACTGAGCCATAGCAAAAAGAATCGTCGAATTTTGTCATCGTATGAGGAGTTTATGGTCATTTTACTAAGAATTGAGTTGCCAGATTTTTCAGATTACTTCCGAAATTGCCACTGATTTTGTATTTAAAAATCTGAACTATTTCCAAATATTGAAACCAACATATCTCCTTCAATATAAGGTTAAATGGAGTGATTTAAGAGTCTAACTTGACTAGAATTTCACAAGGAATTAATTGGAGGTATCAGAAGTGAGATTCGAGATATTTTGGCACGAAAAATGAGGCAGAACAGTGTTAAAATGAGAGCTTTGTTCATTTAACATATTTTGAATTGAGAGCTCCGAAATTGCTAATTTTTGAGGTAATCTTCACCATATGAATTGGAGTAAGTGTTCTCTACTCGGTTTTGGTTATATTTTGTGAATATGTTTTCGATTTTAGCTTTGGTTGATGAATATTTAAAGAGGAAATTGGGAGTTTTGGCTTAAAGTTTCATAATATGAAATTTTGAGTTTGCATCATCGATTAAGAGTCGTATTTGAGTGAAACTAGTATAGTTGGACTCATAATTGAATTGGTTGACGAATTTTGTGAGTTTTGACAGGTTCCGAGGTGCGGGCCTGGGTTGGGATTTTTGGCCGATCTTAGGCTTTTGATTAAAGATTTGATCTTTTTTGATTGGGATTGATTCATTTAGCATTGTTTGATGTATTTGAGTTATTTTTTGTTAGTTTTGAGCCGTTTGGATGTCGGAACGCGCGAGATGGCATTCTTAGAGAATCGCCTAGCTTGCTCGGTACTGGAATTTACTTGTTAGAGGTAAGTAACTCTTCTAAACTTAGTGTTGAGGGTATAAAACCCCACAATACGTGTAATGTGATTGGTATTGAGGTGACGCACATGCTAGGTGACAGGCGTGTAGAAGTGTACCATGTGAATTTGGACTCTGTTGCTTCCATGACACTGTACAGTGGCCCTAGTTTGTTGATATTTGTGTTTCCACCACGTGATAAAGTAATTGAGCTGCCAATCATGCTAAATATCATGCTTAGGCTTCATACTGATGTTGTTTGTACCCATAGAGGTCATTTATTGCTGTCATCTCACTGATTTCATTGATATTTCATACTCACTCATATTCATACATCCATATCATATCTCAGTATTAGTTGTTGTTATTGATATATCATATCATTGTTGTCGGGCTAGTTTTATGAGATTGGGAGCCCATGAGTGAGATTAGAGAGAGTGATGACTGAGTGAGGCCGAGGGACTGAGTGAGAGTGGCATTTTTGGATCGGGCTGCACGCCATAGTATATTATATCTATTATACTTTATCGGATTATGTTGCACGCTGCAGTGATATATTCATTAGATTTATGCATAAGGATCGAGGTGCACGCCACAATAAGCCTTCGGGTTATATATATTTATGTATATGGATTAGGTTGCACGCCGCAACAAGCCTTAGGGATACTTATAGATATTATGGATCGGGTTGCACGTCGAAAAGAGATTGGATCGGACTGCACGTCGCAGCAATATAGCGCTTGCGCTGAAGGAGCCCCTCCGGAATCTGCACACCCCAGTGAGCGCGTCGACTATATATATATGTGGATCGGGCTGCACGCTGCAGCAGTTACTGTACATCGCTGAGTGTTTGAGTGTGCTGAGCATTGAGCATAGTGAGAGAGGATGCGAGACAGTGAGATTGAGTACTCTGAGAGTGTGAGTACATGATTCATCTCTGAGATATAATATCACGTCATTCATGACTTTTTACGCACATTAATATGTGGGAATATAGAGATATTTTTCACTTTTTATCAGGAAAAAAATTAAACATCTTACTTATTGTTGAAAGCATTTTTGGGAAAAATCAAATTTTTTCAAACTTACTTGTATTTTTGGCAAATTTCGGTAAAAAAAATTGGGTTTTCACTGAGATACTTGAAAAGCATGCCTATTTTTTTGAACTATGAACAAGTTTAGCATTTTATTTCTGAGATACTTCTTTTATTACTTGTACTATGCCATCATGAACTGTTGTAAAATATTGGTATTGGACCCGACCTTTGTGTTAGCTCGTCACTACCTTCAACCTAAGGTTAGTTCTGTTACTTACTGAGTACATGGGGTCGGTTGTACTCATACTACACTTCTACACCTTGCATGAAGATATTGACTGATGATGTTGTTGTGATCGACGAGAGCTGTGATTGAAGATGTAACTGCATTTCTGTTGTACCTGCCTTTTGTTCATGGTATCCTTAGATTCATAGAACTCTGTTTATGTACTTTTGAAATAGAAGATGTATTTACTTCCTATCAGCTTTGTAAACTCTAATCTCAGAAGCTCATGATTTGTACTATCAGTCCTTGAAAAATGTATAAGATTCAGTAAATTAATTTTTTTAATTTTCTTGTTAATATTATTGGAATTGGATAGATATTAATTGTCTTACCTAGCGGGTTGGGTTAGGTTCCATCACGACTAGTGGATTTTGGGGTTATGACAAGTTGGTATCAGAACTCTAGGTTCATATGTTCTACAAGTCATGAGTAAGTATCTAGTAAAGTCTTGTGGATCTGTATGATGACGTCCATACCTATCTTCGAGAAGCTACATAATATTTAGGTTCCCATCTTTATTTCCTTATCGTGTGGCATTGATTCAGCATGAAGCGTAACCCTTTGAATTCTTTCCATGCATTCATATGCACAAAAGAGCGCTCGGTATTAGTTGTGCATCATCGACTTGTGATTCCATGGATGAGGTGCGAGATGTGATTTCAGTATGCTAATGATAGGCCAGTCTGAAGGCTGGCTTTTGACTGTAGCTTGAGCATAGATATTTTGGTTGTGTGAGCACGTGCTTTTGGACTTATAAGTCTGGTAGTGTCCCTATTAGTGGAATTTGTGGCTCGATGAGTGGTTGGATGGCTATATGATGAGTATGATGTGACTGTGGGATGTATTCAGATGGAATGAATGTAACAAGAAGAGTTTACTTGAGATGAAAAAAGGACTATTGGGTGCTTGATTTCTGTCTTAATGTGACCTATAGTCTTGAATTATGAGTGTATTGAAGGACCTTTCATGTTTCTTAATTGTGGAATGAATTTGATTCTCATGTCTTATTGATGAGTTCGGACTCAGGAAGATTAAGTGAGTGCGTAGTAGTTGTGGCTGCGCAAGGGTATAGAGATATGTCAGTTGAGGCGAGGCTAAGTAGGTGGGTTATAATCTGCAGTGTAATCTACGGATATATGACCCTTGTAATGTTGTGTGGAGGCTTTCCCTTCTACCAGTGAGTTATAATTGTGCGACTTGAGTTTGGATCAGTTGTAATAGTTGACAAGACCATCACGAGGACGAATGCGAGCTTAGCAGATGATATAAGGTATTATGTGGTTTGTGTTACATGATTTTATGAAGGATTTAGTTGAACCTCACACGTGGTATTGTGACAGTAATAAATTATGCGCATTGTGAGTTATCGAGTGTTTTGATCTATGACTTTGATCCAAGCGGGGGAGTATGCTATCAACGATTTAGTTGTAAGGTTACATATTGTATTGGTTTGGATCTGAGGCAGACTGGTGAATCAGTTATGACTGCAGGGGTTAAGATTGAGGATGACTCGAGTAAGGGAATTTCTAGATATTGGTTGTATTACACTCTATGGGTATATGGGAATCATAAAATGATTGAGTGGTTAGTTGTGAAGGATATAGGGTGCATGGATTAGGAATTTGCTCGGTTTCTTAGGAGTGTGGGTTACTCCCTTGGGTGTTACTGTGATAATGGGGCACAGGTCGTTTGGTCCGTTTGGTGGTTTAATTGAGATTTGAGAAGAATGGATGACTCTCGAGAATGGTTCTAATGGATTCAAGGATTAGATATAGAGACTTGGAATTTTTAAGATTTGTATATGGCTAGAAACTGAGAGTTACATTGGACAGTGTCGAGACTTTTGGAATTTCTACATTACGGATTATGCATTTCACTATCAAGAATGTAAAGGAAATAGTTTTAGCTTCACATAAGGTCTCTTTAGAGTGGGTGTCTCGGTTGCGGTGCTTTGGGGTGCTTAAGAGGGAAGTCAGCGGCTTATGGGCCTTAGGGCGTTGTGGTTTTATACTAGGGTCTTTTGTATGGTGAATTTTGGTTAGGGATCGTGGTGTTATATCAAGATGAAGTATCAATGTGAAGGCAACTTGGAAAGGACTCAAAGAAATAGGACAACTTGGTAGTAGGTTGTATCAGCACGGTGAAGGATATGATCGAGTCTTTGGGTACTTATGATGTGGTGAGTCTTTACAGGTGTTTTGTGGCAATGCTCTTGGGTTATAATGACTTGTGTGGCCTGGTTGAGTTAGAGAGATTCAATTTTGATGGCTTGGTTATGTGCAAATGGGTTCGAAGAGTTTTCGATGATTTCTACCACGATTTGAGATGGATATTTCCTACCTACGTGAGGAGCATATTGAGTATTGTGATTTTTTCCTAGATGGGATCAAATCAAATTTTTCTAACTGATCAAGTATGTATTCTTCCGGTGACTCAAAGTTGATTATGAGATTCGTGTACTTTTCATATGATGGCATGATAGATGCGGTGTGCTGTGTGGGATTGAGATTTGTATGTGCAAGGTCACAGATCAGTTTTGAAGGGGAGGTCATGAATCATGAACAATATGGACGGTTTTAGATGACTAGGTGAATGATATTACTATTTGGTATTTCTTGAGGAGAATACATTTCAGAAGGCGCACTGTGTTTTTATTTACGGGTGCTTCATTGGTATTGCGGTACTCTCTAGGTTGATCGACTGCTGATATTCAGATATTTCTATGTGGCACGGAAGAATTAGAGAAGTAATTCTCGTGGGATGATCTTTCATGAGAGATATGTTAGGCATTTGGGCGGTAGAGTTAGGACCACATATGGTGATTCTTGTGTTCTATGAATTTGGAGAGTGGAGTTCTTAGAAGCAGGTTGTTTCGTGGTTGTGGACTGTGAAGATGTGGCCAAAACTAGCCAGATGATAGTATGTGTTATGGTTTGGTTGTTGTGGGCTTTTGGAGGGCTATTTTTCCATTCGGCTATGACCGGAGTTGATTTGGGGACCCATTGGTAGGCCCAATGATGATGTGTACTCTACACCGGGTCGGATTGGTTGGCTCCATACGACTGTTGTTGAGGAATGTGCCATTAGGTTGTTGTTGAGCTTATTCGTGTTCTGATATGTTCTGTGAGTTACTCTTCTATGCTACGATGGATTGTCATTCGTTGGTTATATGCACACATGGTGCATTCTATTGGGGCCTTATAGTGGAATTTCGGCGAGATGGGTATTTGGGTGATGCATGATTGATTGCTCATTAGTTATGTTCTTTCGGGTTTGTGTGGCATTATGTCATTTGCTTCTCCGTGGTTATGGTCATGCACCTTGGGTACTTGATGTCGAGTTGCGCGTGGTTATTGATTTTGATCAGGGTGGCTTGAGGTATTCTATATGGACTATTGTTTGGACGGGTCACACATTGCAACAGAGTTATATTGAGATATGATCCCTTGTGTTAGATATGTGTGTTATGGTTCTACGGTGTGTGATGTGATTTTAGTATGTCGTTGTGACGGTACTTGTTGAGCTTGCGAGATGGTTCTCTCGTTTGAGTCATTTTCTATGTTTGAGTACACTTGTCTTGTTGCTTATTGGTGCACGGATTGCATGGGTTGTGGCTTTAGATTTTATTGATGTGGCATGTCACTAGAGTGGTTGTGTTGGATGAGATGAGGTCATCGGACCTAGAATGGGTGCTATCGGATCTGATTGAGGTATATTTGGAAGGATAATGTTGCTGATCGTCCTAAAATTCAGTTGTAGTTCTTGTGGAAGGAGATGATGCTCTAAGACTTGTGGATCTGATGAAGAGTTATGAGTTCTGCGTGTTTATTTCATCATTGGCAATATACGAAGGTTTTAGAGCGAGGTTTTGTTTGATATAAGGTTTATTACCATTACCAGATTTATTTTTAAATAGCTACGGTGATTAGAAATTATTGTTATGAGTATTTGAGTTATGAGGTATATCATGTGATTGTGTATTGGATTATGGTTATGGCTTGATACAGTTTTTTCAGACTTATACAGTGTGTAGGTTGCAGGATTCAGATCTTATAGGAAATTCCGTATGTTTTGAGATTGGATTCTAAGGCTTGTAGGCTTGGTTGAATTGAGAAAATTTTAGTTATATTGTGTTATCGGACCTATATGGGATAGGGTGACGTGGGATCAGCCCCAGATATTTGCATGAAAAGGTTATACGGTGGTTTGATGGTTTTGGGAACAACTCTTGGCACGTTCGAGGACGAACGTATGTTTAAGTGGAGGAGAATGTAACGACTTGATTTTTCATTTTGAGCATTTGCATTTCGCTCGGTAGTTTTTGTGCATGAGTAGCTCCGTATGATGTATTATTACTTGTGTGAATCATCGATTTTGGTTTTCAAGTTGTATGAAATCGATTTGGAATAATGAACTTCATGATTGAAGCTTTAAGTTGGAAGAGTTGACCAAGTTGGACTTTTTAGCATTTGACCTCGGATTGGAGTTTTGATGGTTCTGTTAGGTCCAAATGATAATTTTGCTCTCGAGCGTATACCCGGATTTGCAATTGGATATTTCTAGAAAGATTCGGCACTAATTGGAAAAAATTGGAATTTGAAGTTTTGGAAAAGTTCACTAAGTTTAATTTGGGGATAGATTCATGGTTTCAATGTTGTTATGTGTGATTTGAGGCCTCGACTAGGTCCATTTTATTTTACGGGACTTTTTTTACCTTGAAAATGGTAATTTCAATTATACTTGATTTTGTGGTTCTAAAAATATGTGATCTATTTTAATACCGGTTGTTCAAGCAGTAGATGCTGAATATGAAGCGAGAAAAACGAAATAAGAGCGAAAGGAATGAGATTACACAAACCAGATCTCGAGGGTGGTCGGATAGGCCTCAAGGTCGAGCTTTAGAAGCTTGACTAGGGGCTATCGATAATAATGAAACACTGCTAGAGCCTTAATAGTTGCCTAATTATGATCAATAACAAGTAATAAATGAAGAATAATTCAAGAACACAATAAATGAGAAGCAATAAATTAATAAAGCAATTGTAGAGAATGTGTTTGTTAGAGAGCAGAGGATGTTCTTGTTCCTCTATTGAATATCATATATCTCACAAAGTGACAAGGGTCCCCTTTATATATGAGGGGGAATCCCTACATAGTACATGTGTAATTAATGTAAAGAGATATGGCTGGTACATCCATTTAATGCCACGGTACGGGCTTGTACTATTTTATGTATTTTGTCAGCTTTAACCACATGCCTCTGGAGGATTTCCCGCCTTTTCATGTCGACCTTCGATTTTTACTGCCTCGAGGTCGAGGACCTTCAATACGCCCCTCGATGCCGAATCTCGAGCCTTCGATCCTTCTAATTGTCGAAATGAACGTAAAATCGGGCGCTTCGATTTTAGCCGTGTACAGATAGTCCCCGCGTTTCTTAGAGTGAAGAGATAAGAAATGGTTTTGACCTTTTGCCTCTTAGACACTTCTACTATGATGTCAGTCCCTTCGGAGCATTAAATGATGTGACATGAAAAGCTGCGCAGAGGTCGCTGTCAACACAATTCTCAAGAAGCCCATGAACTGTCATAGGTTCGACTTTCCCGCTTCAAGCATGTCCAAAGGGCCCCTATAAATACTACAATCACTTGACTTTTCATAGTTTTGCATCTTCTTCTTCAAACCTTCAAATTTCAACTAAGTGTTCTCTCTTCTTATCTTCTACTTGTGCACGTTTTTCTCGTCTTCTCACTTCAAAACTCGATAGTTATTATGGCCAAAACTTCCAAAACGGTTCCACAAAAGGAGGGGGCTGCTTCTACATCACGCCCGTCTAAGGGAAAGTCAAAAACCCCTCCTACCATCGAGTAATGCATCCCTGGCCCTTTCGACACCATTTCTGACTTTACAATAGAAAACCCCCCTTCTACACCAGGACGATGTGAGCCCATGTCCCGATAGATAAGTGTACTATCAGATATTGAGAGGGTGAAACTTGACTTCCACTGGGGGAGGCAGCACGAGTAGAGATCCCTACGACTGACAAAAGCATAGTCACGCACAAGGCTAGCTTTCTCAGTGTATACACATACCCCTTCACCTTAGGCCCTGTCGATACCGAGTGACACTCAATCAAATCTATCCTTCTTTTTAGAGGATTGTATATATGTTTCGTCATATTACCAACATGGTCGAGGGAATGACCTTCACCCTCGACCATTTGATCAGATTGTATAGCCCTCGACTCTTCTGTGGGGGGATTATTAAATTACAACGTCGATCCACCAAGGCTTTCCTCGCCTGCATCGACGAGGATAGAGATCGGGGATGGATGAGCCGATTCATCAGAATCAGAACCTCGGGCATCATCCCTCTTGACAGAATGCCATTCCCGGATGAGTGGAATATGAAACGTAAGTACCCCTGAATTGAGCATGCTTTTGCTGTCTCTTTTTCTTTCAACTGATTTTCTTTTAATTGTGCAGCCACTGTTTGGTTTCCCGGCCCGGTACAGGACCTTCTGGGTGGATCAAACATTTAGACTCCTATTTCCCATACAACAAATGCGTATGTCCTAAGCTGGCCATAACACAATGGCAGGACAAGAACCATGGTACACTCTTGTTTCTATTGCTTTTACATTTTTCGTAAGAACATTAGATTATGATGTTTTTTGACATAATATGTTTATGCAGGACTTGGTGAAGGCGTGTTGATAAGGCCGCCCCCACCTGGCGAGGAAGAGGCCCCGAAGGCTACCAAAGGTAGGAAAAGGAAAAAAGAGGCCTCGTCGGGGTCCCAAAAAATCAAAAAGGCCAAAGACTCGGAAGCCTAAGACTGATGCCACGGTATTGTCTTCGATAGCTGCTGAGAGCCTGCGGGCTGAGGAGGAGAGTGATGATGCCTGCCCTTTGGTACAAAGGGCAAAGCAAAGTGCTGAGGCTTCGAGGACTGTTGAGCGGTCGTCTGCTGAGCTAGAGGCAACCGATACGGACCCGCCATTTGTGGAGGAGATCCTCGAGGAGGGTTTGGGTGCAGTCCCCGATACGCTCATCGGACATGGCACAATCCGTGTTGAGGAGCTCGGGAGGCTCTCTACTGGAGCCTTTTGATGTCGGGAAGAAGCCTCGATAGAAGCCGACATCGCTGATGGACTCCGTTCGGACCTGTCATTCTCTCCAGGGGAGATATGGGATGCACAAGTTAGGGGTTTCCCGGTCCAGAGACCTCTCGTGAAGAGGATGACGCATTTAGAGACCACTTCGAGGGGGTAGATTAGGAGGCCGATGTTGATGCCCCATTCACCCTCGAGGAAGCCGAGAGGCTCCAAAAGTAGGTGACATTCAAGAAACAATATGCTATTCTCTGATTTTCTATTCTCGTTTTCTGATTTCCCTTCTCTGTGTTGAAAGTAAAGAAGCTATATGACCAAGCCTTTTCCCAGATGCAAGTTTAGTTGACTCATCGTGGAGAGGAGTTTGAGAGGCTTATGGCGGGGTCGGTCGAGCTGGAGGCTTTATGCGCCCAAAGGGAGGAGGACCTGACCAACTTTCGGGCAAACTTGGAGAGAGCACTTCGGGAGAGGGCCGATTTCTTCGAGCAGGTATGTTGGTAGCCCCATTCTTTCCTTTTAGCTGTAAGGTTTTGGTGTTGATTGACTTACTTTCCACTTCTCATATTACGCAGAAGGACGCCCTGGTGGAGCGGCTTCGAAAGGAGGTCGCGGCCAAGGACGCCGAAGTCATGGAGCTAGCTCCGCTGAATGATGTCGCGGCCTCGGAAAGGGAGGTACTTCGGGGAGGCTATCCTCGGCTCAAGACCTTCTCCGAGGTGCTCAGGAGGAGGCTGTTGCACTATATGCGGCCAAGGCTGAGGCCAGTGAGTATGTCTCCTCGTACAAGAGGGATGTCACTTCTGCGAATGACCAGGAGAGGGAGATATCCGAGAAGGCCGAGCTGAAGCTGGCTCAGCCAGTTTCCCATGCCTGTCCACAAGCCAAGAGGCAAGCCCTCGAGGAAGTGAGCACCAAAGGTGTCGATCTCTCTGCCGAGATGGAAGAGGCCAGGGCCCTGGAGGAGGAATTGACAATGTTGAGTACATCAGACGAGGGCTCTGAAAGCGGCTCGGACAGCGGCAGAGGCGAAGAGTAGTTTTTCCTCCTTTTTTGTTTTTTCCTTTTTGTGTATACGGGACTCTTTGGGGGAACTTTTGTAAATATATTTTTTGGAAATAGAACATCTTTTGTCATATTTTGCACAAACTTAGTCCCGTAACCTTTTCCCAACAATATGACTTATATGCTTCGATTCTTAGCTTTCTCGGAACTCGCACTTGCAATAGTATACTCCCTCGAGATCATACACCTTCTCTAGCCTAGGTCGGCATGCGAGCTTTGATTCCTCGAATCCCCTATGACGGCATCATTTATGTTACGTGACCGTGAAGTGACTGAGGTGGCCCTATCGGTACACTTCCCCAAACGTTATGACGACTTGTCAGAAATTGAATGGTCTTCAAAGCAGTTGGTTGGCCACCTTTCGTTCTATAAATATTCTTGCTTCTCCTTCATTCTAACTCTTGCACCTTTGCAAAAACCTCAACTGTTCTTTCAACTTTCTCATTCCTTTCCCATATTTGCGAAAACTGGTTCCGCTCTTTCCTATTTACCTCTGTTTTGAGTAGCTATGGATGCCGTGCCCGAATCTGTTCACCAAGAAGAGGGAAATTCTTCCTCTTCCCCTAGTCTGACCGATGGTACACCGCCGACGTATGGTGAGCTGACCTCGTACTGCTTCACTTCGAAAAAGGACTTTGCATTAGAGAAACCCTTCGATGCCCCGGGCCACCTCGAGCATGCCTCGAGCTTTCTTCGATCGATAGAAGAAAACCACCTCGAGGCCGTGAGGAAAGACTGTGACTGGGGGGAAAATGTGGTGTTGCAGATACCCTCTCGAAAACAGAACGCCATGACTCATGTAGAGAGATTCTTGAATGTGTATACGTACCCGTTTACATTAGGCCCCCTCGACCGACTTGTGTTCAAATTCTGCAAAAGGTATCGAGTCACCCTGGCATTGATTCATCCGTCCTTTTGGTGGATAGTGCTGATGATGAGGTATTTCACCGAAAAGGCTGAGCTCGAATTTTCCCTCAGCCACCTCATTAGGTTATATCAACCTCAACATTGTCGAGGCCTTATAGCGTTACGACGTTGGTCCACCAGACCTTTCATTGCCAGCGATGACGAGGACCAAAATAGAGGATGGATGAGTCAGTTTGTTTGGGTGAGGACCGTCAATATCATTCCAGCGGATTTCCTGGATTTTCCCGAAAATTGGAACTTCAAACGTAAGCACCACTTTGTGCCTTAGTGTCTTTTGTACTTATCAACTTATAAGAGAGTTTCTTTTTCTCTTTTTCAGTGGTCCCGTGGGTGCCCGGGGAGGTCCCCGATCTTGCGAACTGGACTCGGAAGTTGGCAGCTTCCTCGACATATGACGAGTGCAAGTGGCGTGATCTCTCGAAGGGCAGATGGGAAGCAAAGCACCACGGTATGAGTCGCGTGGTATCCCTTTTGATGAATGTTTCCTTTTGTGCTTACTAACTCTGATACTGTAGGTGTTTGTAGGTTTTCCAAAATGAAGCTATGCCCCTTCGAGGAGAGGGAAGGCCCGAGGGAGGACAACAATCGAAAAAGATCCTCTATATATGAGGACATTCTTGATAAGGCGGGGCCTTCCCGGAGGCATAAAGGAGATGCCTCTGCTGAGAAGAGTTTTATATATATTGGTCATTATGCGGACGTCGTCTTTCCTTGTGAGGATGATTCTACGGCTCGAGCTGGGGGCCCTTCCGAGGTTGCCAATTCTGTCAAGCTGGAGACCTCTAATTTTGAAGAAGAGGTTCCCCGAGAGAGAAGGACCAAGAGTCCTCTACCATCGGCTTCTTCCTTCGAGGGATGTTCGGGACCAGGGGCCGCCCGGACCAAGTGAGATTTTGAGAGGTCATACCCCTATTGAGAGCGGTTCAACTGGGGCCGATGGGGCCAGGCCAGTAGATGCATGTTCAACTTTTAAGGAGGCCCAACGACTTTGTTCTGAGGTGATTTCCCAGTCGCGGGAATCTTTGGGTAAGAAAAAATCTCTCAAGCTTCTTTGCAATGAGAAGACAAAAGAGTTGATACATCTTCGGGTGGAGATGCATCGTAGCCTGATTTGTGAAGGCAAACTCAAATGTCAGGTAACCCTTACCCTGAAGAGGTACGTGCTTCCTTTCTTGCTTTTGGGAATTAACGCTTCGGTGCTTCTGTTGCAGGAAAAACAGAAGCGTTGGAGCGCCTTTGGGGCGAGGTCAGGCAAGTTAGGTCCGAATGCCAAGCGTTGAAAGTGAAAGGTAGGCGTACATGTTGCGGCCGAAAGGAATCCTTTGGACAAGGATGTTGCCCTTGAGATACAACTTTGCAATGCCCGAGAAGATAACTCTATTCAGTCGAGCAGGATTTCCAAGTTCGAGGCTGATCTTCTAAATATGAAGGCCAAGTTCGTGGAGGCTCGGGCCGAAGCTGAGGTAGTTTGAGAGAAAGCCGATAAGAAGGTGGACGTTTACTTGAAAGATGCTATCGATTCTCGGGCTGAGCTGAGAGCGGTTTTTGACAGAGAGAGGAGGGGCAATGAGTATGCCCGATGCAAGTCCCGGAGTGAGACCCTCGAGGATATACATGCTAGGGTCTTTGACCTATCGGAAGAGATAAAGCAGGCTGAGGCAGACGAGATCGATGCCAAGTTTTTCCTTTCTTCCTGAGCTGATGCTGATATTTGACGGCCGTCGTGGGAGCTGGTCCGAGGGGCCTTTGAGGGAGCTGGTCCTGAGAGTAGACTATATTTTCTGCTTTGTTGTTTGCCTAAAACTCTTGTGGGAGTGTTGTAAATATGTATTTGTAACGCTCACACACATATGAAAGATTCTTTGGTTTTATTTGCCTTTTGATAGTTAGCCCGATGAATTGGACTTTGAGATGAAACCCTTAGGGTTATAAATTGGCCTTGAGGCTCTATAAGCAGGAGACTCGGGATCTTACGCTTTAGGTCGGTATGACCTTCGGTGTAGCTGACGACTTGGGCCCTTACGCTTTATTGGCCCTGAGGTACTTTAGTTAACCATATCGGGTTTAGTCTCCGAGTCGGGTTTCGACTCGAGCTCAACAGCCCTCAAGTTTTCAAATTGGCTCTGAGGCGCTTTGGGTCGATATGACCTGTAGCTGGCGACTTGGGATCTTACGCGTAAGGTCGATACGACCTTTAATGTAGCGGGCGACTTGGCTCTTACGCCTTTTTGGCCCTGAGGCTCTTTAGTTAACCATACCGGTCTTAGTCTCCTAGTCGGATCTCGACTCGAGCTCAACGGCCCTCAGGTTTTCAAATTGGCCCTGAGGCGCTTTGGGTCGATATGACTTGTAGCTGGCAACTTGGACTCTTACGTGTAAGGTCGATACGACCTTTAATGTAGCGGGAGACTTGGGCTCTTACGCTTTTTTGTCCATGAGGCGCTTTAGTTAACCATATCGGGCTTACTCTCTGAGTCGGATTTCGACTCGAGCTCAACGGCCCTGAGGTTTTCAAATTGGACCTGAGGCACTTTGGGTCGATATGACATGTAGCTGGCTACTTGGGCTCTTACGCGTAAGTTTGATACGACCTTTAATGTAGCGGGCGACTTGGTCTTTTACACTTTTTTATCCCTGAGTCGCTTTAGTTAAGCATATCGGGCTTAGTCTCGAAGTCGAATTCTGACTCGAGCTCAACAACCCTCAGGTTTTTAAATTGTCCCCGAGGCGCTTTGGGTCGATATGACCTGTAGCTGGCGACTTGGGCTCTTACGTGTAAGGTCGATACGACCTTTAATGTAGCAGATGAATTGGGCTCTTACACTTTTTTGGCCCTAAGGTGCTTTAGTTAACCGTATCGGGCTTAGTCTCCGAGTCGGGTTTCGACTCGAGCTCAATGGCCCTCAGGTTTTCAAATTAGCCCTGAGGCGCTTTGGGTCGGTATGACCTGTAGCTGGAGACTTGGGTTATTACGTGTAAGGTCGATACGACTAGCTGGAAACTTGGGCTCTTACGCTTTTAGGTTGATACAACCTTTAATGTAGCTGGAAACTTGGGCTCTTACGCTTTATGTTGGCACAACCTTTAACCGGTTCTCTTCGAAGTTTTTCGAAGTAATTGGAGACATGTGATTTTATGGAAACAGTCAGACGTCTCCGAGTTGCGTTAGCTTGTCCGGAGCCTTATGATGGTGTTCATTGTATTTGACCGTGGCCTTTTATTCCCCGAGTGAGATAGCCATGGCGTCTATATCGAGGGTATTCCTTTTGGGTCTTACAAGTCTGATACATAGCCTTGAATTTGATATGAGGTTTATGCATGTTTTTAAGGTATTACAAATTTGTACATGCCTTGCTTGAGGTCGTACAATTTTGATGTTGCCTCATGGAGGTCTTACAAGTTTGAAGCTGCCGGCCTTGAGGTATTATGGCTATGAATCGTTTGTCGAGGTCAGTCCTTGAGTTAGAGTTGATATTGCCCCATGTAGGGCTTATGTTGTTGTTATTGACTCGTGGAGGGATTATGAGTTTGAAGTTCCGGCCCTGAGGTCTTACGGCTTCGAGTTAGATAGCTTGATGAGCCCATAGTCGGGGCAGTCCCCGAGTCAGAATTGATGTTGCCTCGAGGAGGGCTTATGAGCTTGAAGTTACCTGCCCTGAGGTCTTACAGCTTCGAGTTTGATAACCTGATGAGCCGACTGTCGTGGGTAGTCTATGTTGCCTCGAGGAGGCATTATGAGCTTGAAGTTGCCGGCCCTGAGGTCTTATGGCTTAGAGTTTTTGGCGACTCCGTGGAGTGACTGTCGAGGACAGTTCCTGAGTGCTTGATAAAGTTTTGGTTCTGGGGCTGTCTCTTGTGAAAAATGGAAAACTTCTTTGATGTGTGAAATATTTTTATGATAGAAGGTACATCTCTGATTGCTTGTTACAAGTATACATGTTTTTACCATCGAGGGTTCGGTTATCTAACGGGACACGGTTCATTCGACCGTTTATTCCGATAAATCATTCTCCTATCAAGACCCTCTTTGGCATATTTCAGTGATCTCCTGGGGGAATGCCCCTCACTATACGAGGTTGATCGAAGAGAAGCCTTGAATACTTGGTGAGTTCTCCTTAGGTAGCATATGGATGTTGCCTCGTTAAAAACCTCACCGGTAAAACCCTTTTGGGATAAAATCTGACGTGAGGGAAAAAAGTGCAACACATGCTTTAAAACCTAAGGCCTTCGAGCTGGGGGGTGCTTGAAATCCTTTCAATCGAACACCTGAACGCAGGTTAGCGTAAAGTGTGAAAGAAAAAGGGATAGGGTTGTACCTTAGCTGTGATGGCGCTCGATCCTTGATATGCTTTGGTTATCAGTTCCGAGGACGCAGCACGATCCTTTGTTTGTTCCTAAGAGGATTATTTTGTGATTGTTACTTGGTTGTGTGCTTGTTTTTTGGCCCCTTCGATGTAGAAGGTGTCGGTGCCACATCGTACACTGCGAACATTTCTTTTGTTGTGTGATGCTCTCAACTGTTTTACTCCATCCTTCGTAGGGAACTTCCTCATTTGGTGGAAGGTTGACGGCACCGCCCTCATGTTCTGGATCCATGGCCTTCCAAGCAATGCGTTGTACCTCATGTCACCTTCGATGACATGAAACTTGGTATCGTGAATTATGCCGGCCACGTTGACTGGGAGGATGATTTCCCCTTTAGTTGTTTCGATTGCCATGTTGAACCCATTGAGGACTCGAGAGGCAGGCATGATCTGGTAGAGCAATCCGAGTTTCTCTACCACCCTCGACCGAATTATGTTGGCCGAGCTACCTGGATCCATGAGCACACGCTTAATTTGAAATTTATTGAAAAGAAAAGAAATTACCAGTGCGTCACTGTGAGGTTGAGATAAGGTCTCGATGTCCTCTTCACTGAATGAAAGGGCGTCTTCAGGTATGTAGCTCTGAGTTCGCTTTTCCCTGGTGATGGGTACTTTCGTTTGTTAAAAATAGGTCCTTGAGGGACGTCGACTCCACCAATAATCATGTGGATGACGTGTCGTGGTTCTTCTGTTTCATTTTTCTTGTTTGCCTCTCTTTCCCGAAATTGATTTTTAGCTCGGTCGCTGAGGAATTCTTGAAGGTACCCTTTACTGATTAGTCAGGCTACCTCTTCTCGAAGATGTCTGAAATCTTTGGTCCTATGACCGTGGGTATCGTGATATTCGCATATCAAGTTGGGGTTCCTTTGTGAAGGATCTGACAGCACGGGTCTCGGCCACTTGGTATCCCTGATCTTGCTTATGGCCGATATGATGTCTGAAACATCAATGTTGAAGTTGTACTCAGATAGACGGGGTGCCTCTACCGACCCCGGGTGCCTGTCGAACCCTTCTTTGTTCATGAGTCCCCGAGGATTCTGCCCTCGGTCCATCCTTTGGTCATTTCGAGGTACGTTACATCTCGGGATATTTCTCCGATTCTCCACGTACGATTGATACCTTTCTTTGTTTAGCCTTGACTCTCTTTCCGGATGTCTCGATTCCTTTTCTAGGACTCTAATAAGATACACCGAGCCCAACTGGGCTTCCAATTGGCCGTCCTCGACCCTGATCTTTGACTGGTACCTGTTGTGCATATCTGCCGAAACTATGGCGGGGTACTCGATCAAATTTTGCTTCAGCTATTTCGAAGCTATCGAGCTTCGCTCATTCAAGCCTTGAGTGAAGGCTTGTACCGCCCAATCATCGGAGACCGGTGGTAATTCCATTCGTTCCAATTGAAAGCGGGACATGAACTCCCTTAACATCTCATTCTCCCTTTGCTTGATTTTGAAAACATCGGATTTTCTTGTAGCGACCTTGATGGCACCAGCATGTGGTTTCACAAAGGAGTCCGCCATCATGGAAAATGAACCTATTGAGTTTGGGGGCAGGTTATGATACCACGTTATGGCCCCTTTGGATATTGTTTCTCCGAACTTTTTCAATAGAACATATTCAATCTCTTCGTCTCTTAGGTCGTTCCCTTTCACAGCACAAGTGTAGGAAGTTATGTGCTCATCGGGGTCCGAAATTCCGCTGTACTTCGGGAGATCGGGCATTCTCAATTTCTTCAGGACAAGCATCGGGGCTGCACTTGACGGAAATGGCTTTTGCACGAACTTTTTTGAATCTACACCCTTCAGAATCGGGAGTGCGCTTGGGATCTGATCGACCCTCGAGTTGTAGGTCTCATTTTTTGTCGTTAGCTTCTATCTTCTTTTCCTGATTCGATCCTCTTTGCGAGGTCTTCGAGCATTTTCATAATGGCAGGGTCAGTTGCTGACCCATTATTACTCGATCTTTTCGGTGCCTGTTCGACTTGAGGAGCCGTTTCTGGTGGTGCTGTGTTCGGGGTTCTCTGATGGCTTTGTAGCTGAGCAATAGCCACCTGTTGTGCCTGCAATATTTCAAAAATAACACGAAGGATAACTTCCCTTTCCCTTTGAGCAGGGGTTCCCTATGCTTCACATTGGTCTCCTTCACGAACGATTCCGTCTGTATGGGAGCTCACATCAACATGTTGAGCATTGCGTGAGCCTTCATCGACAGGAATTTGCACTGGTGCCCCTTCAGGGTTTTGCGGTGGCACACCGGCACCTGAGGCAGCTGCGCCATTCTCTCTGTGGTCCTCAGGACCGTTGTTTTCATGTGCGTTTACTGAGTAAGACATTTCCTGACCTGAAATTGAAGATTCTTGGGCAAGAAAAAGTGTGAAGCATAACTTGTGTTTTTAGAAAACCAGCACTAAAACAATCACTATTATTTTTAGCCCCACAGTGGGCGCCAAACGTTTTACCTTGAAAATGATAATTACAATTATACTTGATTATGTGGTTCTAAACATATGTGATCTATTTTAATACCGGTTTTTTAGGTAGTAGATGCTGAATATGAAGCGAGAAAAATGAAATAAGAGCGAAAGGATCGAGATTACGCAAACCAAGTATCGAAGAGACCAATCTCGAGGGTGGTTAGATAGGCCTTGAGGTCGAGCTTTAGAAGCTTAACTAGGGGCTATCGATAATAATGAAACAGTGTTGGAGGCTTTAAGAGTGGCCTATTTATGATCAATAACAAGTAATGAATGAAGAATACTTCAAGAACACAATAAATGATAAGCAATAAATTAATGAAGCAATTGTACAGAATGTTTTTGTTAGAGAGCAGATGATGTTCTTGTTCTTCTATTGAATATCATATATCTCACCAAGTGACAAGGGTCCCCTTTATATATGAGGGGGAATCCCTACATAGTACATGTGTAATTAATGTAAAGAGATATGGCTGGTACAGCCATTTAATGCTACGGTACGGGCTTGTACTATTTTATGTATTTGTCACCTTTAACCACATGCCTCTTGCGGATTTCCCGCCTTTTCATGTCGACCTTCGATTTGTACTACCTCGAGGTCGAGGACCTTCGATACGCCCTTCTATGCCGAACCTCGAGCCTTCGAGCCTTCTAAGTGTCGAAATGAACGTAAAATCGGGCTCTCCGATTTTAGTCGTGTACAGACTTGTTGGTATGTTCGAACAGGGTTCCAAAGGGCTCGGGTGAGTTTCATATAGGCTTGGGTTGTGGTGCGCTCATTTTTTTTGTATGTTTCGATGTTGTTTTTTTCAAGCATAAATGGTACTACATTAAGCAAATGAGCTCCAATTTCTTTTCTTATTGAAATATTAGACTCGTATCGTTATTATGGAGTCAGAAAAAAAAATCGTCGAATTTGGACAACGTGTGAGAAGTTTAGTGCCGAGGGTATGAAACCCCGAACTACGTGTTATGTGATTAGTATTGAGGTGCGCACATGCTAGGTGACGGGCGTGTGGGCGTGCACCATGTGAATTGGGACTCTGTTGCTTCCATGACACTGTACAGTGGCCCTAGTTTATTGATATTTGTGTTTCCACCACGTGATAAAGTAATTGAGCTGTCAATCATGCTAAATATAATGCTTAGGCTTCATGCTGATGTTGTTTGGACCCATTGTGGTCGTTTCTTGTTGTCATCTCACTAATTTCATTGATATTTCGTACTCAGTCAGATTGATGCATTCATATCATATCTCAGTCTCGGTTGTTGTTATTGATACATCATATCATTGTTGTCAGGATAGTTTCATGACATTGGGGGACCGTGAGTGAGACTGGAGAGGCTGATGGCTGAGTGAAGCCGAGGGCCTGAGTGATAGTGGCATTTTAGGATCGAGCTACACCCCGTAGTACATTATATCTATTATACATTATGGGATCGGGTGGCACGCCGCAGTGATATATTGATTATATTTATGCATATGGATCGGGTTGCACGTTGCAACAAGCCTTCGGGCTATATATATTTATGTATATAGATTAGGGTGCATGCCGCAACAAGCCTTAGGGATACTTATATATATTATGGATCGGGTTGCACGCCGCAACGAGATTGGATCGGACTGCACGCCGCAGCAATATAGCGCTTGGGCTGAAGGAGCCCCTTCGGAGTCTGCACATCCCAATGAGTGCGTCGACTATATATATATATGTGGATCGGGCTGCACGCTGCAGTAGTTATTGTACATCGCTGAGTGTTTGAGTATGCTGAGCATTGAGCATAGTGAGAGAGGATGCGAGACAGTGAGATTGAGTACTCTAAGAGTGTGAGTACATGATTCATCTCTAAGATACATGGCATTGCATGCACACATGACACACAGGCATAGAGATGCATTTTTCCTATTGNGAATGCATGAATGTGAGTGAGTACGAAATATCAATGAAATTAGTGAAATGATATCATGAAACGACCACTATGGGTCCCTACCGTATTGGCATAAAGCCTAAACATGATGTCTAGCATAATTGACAACTTATATATTTTATCGCATGGTGAAGACACGGATATTAAAAAAATAGGACTACTATACAGTGCCATGGGAACAATAGAGTCCCAATTCACTTGGTGCACGCCCACACGCCCGTCACATATCATGTGCATCACCTCAATACCTATTACTTAATATGTATTGCGGGGTTTCATACCCTCAACATTAAGTTTAGAAGATTTATTTACCTCGAACAAGCCAATACCAATACCGAGCAAGCGAAGCGATGCTCCAAAGATGCCATCACGCGCGTTCCGACCTCTGAACAGCTCCAAACTAACCAAAAACAACTCAAATACATCAAACAAGACTAAGGGAACCAATCCCGATCAGAAAAGATCAATCTTGAATCAAAAACCAAAAAATCGGCCAAAAAGCCCAACCCCAGCACATACTTCGGAACCCAGCAAAACTCATAAAAACTGATGACCCATTTGATTAAGAGTCCAACCATACTAGTTTCACTCAATTCCGACTACAAATCGATGCTCAAAACTAAACAATTTATATTATGAAACTTTAGGCCAAAACCTCCAATCTTCCTCTTTAAATCCATAATCCAATAGCTAAAATCGAAGATAGATTCATGAAATATAATCAAAACCGAGTAGAGAACATTTATCCCAATTCATATGGTTAAAATTTCTCCAAGAATCGCCTCAATCCAAGCTCCATAGCTCCTAAAATGTAAAAATGGCCGAAACGAAATAGAGTACTTATAATCTGCCCAAACGTCCCTCTTTCACGAACCCGGAAAACCCATCGCATTCGCAATGAACAAATATATCCGGCCACCAAAACACTCTACGCGCTCGCAGTGCACCCCTCGCGAATGCGATGACCACAAATGCCCTAGCTTCTCGAACGTGACTTATCTTTCGTGACCACACTGATGAATCCTCCAACTCCCAGCTGCCAAGCATCAACACTAAACGAATGCATAACCCTGCATGCGGACACGAAGAACACCACTTCAACCCACCGCGAACACGACCAAGGACGCGCGAACGCGAAAAACAAACCACTGCACTGACCAAAATAGTCATCATGAACGCGTTGCTCCATCCGCGATCATGAAGCATAGCTGAAACACCAAAAAACCAGCAATAACAACATGGTCCCAATTAGATCGAAACCCGTCCGGAACTTACCCGAGCCCCTCGAGACCCCCTCCAAACATACCAGCAAGTCCCATAACATAAAAAGAACCTACTCGAGGCCTCAAAACACACATAAAAATATTGAAACAACGAATCACACCTCAAATCAAAATTTATGAACTTTGAACTTTCAAATTTCCAAAACTCGCGCCGAAACATATCAAATCATCCCGGAATGAACTCAAAATTTGCACACAATTCCCAAATGACATGATGAAGTTATTCTGATTCTCGGAACCACAATTCGAATATGATATCCTCAAGGTCAACTTCCGGTCAAACTTATGAACTTTCAAACCTTCAAATTTTCAATTTTTGTCAACTTGTCCCGAAACCTTCTAGAAACATCAAAATGAAAATCCGAGCATATGCCCGATTCCAAAATCACCATAAGGACCTAACGGAACCATCAAAACTATGTTCCGGGGTCAAATTTACAAAAAGGTCAAACTTGGTCAACTCTTTCAACTTAAAGCTTAAACAATGAACTTATTTTTCCAAACCGATTCTGAATAACCTGAAAAACCCAAAACCGACGAGTCACATAAGTCATAATACATCATACGGAGCTACTCATGCCTGCAAACTACTGCGCGAAATGTAAATGCTCAAAACGACCGGTCGGTCATTACACCTTATTTCGCTGCATGCACATCAACCTCAAGCCTTATACAATCGCATGCACGTCAATATCACATCACAATAACAATTCGCACCACACGTGCTCATATATCACAATTTACCAACAATTCACAATATCAATGTTTCCAAAATAATAGCCCACGGCTCCACCTCTTACTTGTTATTTTACTCTTATATGTTTTACTTGAAATTATCGTCTCCCTTATTAATTATTACTTCTTTAATTGTGGAATTACTTACTTGAAGTTGTTAATTCATGGAATATCTCTTTTTTATCTATTGGTGTTGAAGTTGTAAACGCCATTATCACTTTGAAGCGAAGTTGTTAATTTTTGAGATATCATTCTTGTTGAGATATTAACCATTATTTTTGTTATTGTTGAGATTCATGTACACGTCGTGGTTGAGCCTTGGGCTATTTGTGAAAATAGTGGTATTTTTGATTCTTTTGGCAAGATGTGGCATATGGGCATTTGTGGCACCAATTGTTGTTGTGTTGTGATATTGATGTGCATGTGTCGGTATAAGGATAGGGGTTAATGTTCATGCGGCGGCATAATGTGGGATTTACGTGCATGTTTCTGGTAAGGAAATTATTGAAGCCACATGGCGACATAAGGTGGGCTAAAGTGCGTGTAGCTATTTCAGAAAAAATATTTCCAAAACTATCTAAATGTAAGGCTCACGCGATGGTATAAGGAAAGACTGTGATTGTTATTCTGAAATGAGATTACGAGGCGGTACCTCAATTATGATTCTTCTTGTTATCTCTCATTTACCTTACCTGTATTTGTCCACATTATTTTCTTGATTTTCTTACTATGTGCTCCTTCCTTGTTGCATTTATTTCTTAGAATAAAGTTGCAATGTTAATAGTTGTGTTGCTTTATTTCCACTATTTGCTTGTTTTCATTATTAGACTAGACTATGTTATTTTAGTTTCTTTTTCTTATCCTAGTAGGTGTCTTGACCTAGCATCGTTACTACTCTATCGAGGTTAGACTTGACACTTATCGGGTATCGTTGTGATGTACTCATACTACTCTTCTGCAAATTTTTGTGTAGATCTAGGTCCCTCGATCCAGGCTAGGCACCAATGAGTAGATCATTCAATTCGGAGACTTCAAGGTATACTTGTCCGGCATTCGCAGTCCTCGTAGTCACCCACTGTCCTTTTTTTTCCTACTACTTAGTCTTGTTTAGACTGTGATGTATTAGGGGTTTTACATTATATCCGTGTAGAGCTTAAAACTCAATCTCACCAGATTTTGGGAGTTAATGTCAACGTTATTGTTGAGTTCTATTATGATAGTTAGATGATTTAAATTTGAAGTTCTATTATTATTTCCGTCATTTCTCCGTGCATGTTAGGTTTACCTAGTCTTAGAGACTAGGTGCCTCACGACATCCTCCAGTGTGGAATTGGGATCGTGACACTAAGCACCCTCGCATGTCATAAAACCACAAATGCATATGTGTGAAGCATCAAAAGGGAAAACGAGGTTGAAATATTGTTCACGTTGCTATTAAATATGTTCTGAGCTTATCAGAATGTTTAGCTGGCAATCTTAAATGAACATATTCTTCAGCCACGCATTATTTCTTCCATATATCTATCTCTTTTTTATTTTAATTTTATTTCTTGTTGATTAGAATTTAGAATGAAATTACATTCTTATAATTCTCAAACCCTACACATAATACATGCATGATATATGAAAAATCCTTCATAACAGGAGTTATATAGTATTCTAGTGAAAGGTGTTTTATGATGTATCGACAGGACCTTTTTAATTTCCCCTTTTTGCCCCTCTAATTTCTATGTTCCAATTTGGAAGAGTAATTCTCATTTATTCAATTTACTAAGATAAAATTGTTTACAGTGATAACTTTCAAATTTAAAGTTATTTTAACGTATCCAGAATTTCAATATATGTTTTTGACCTTTGGATATAGATAAGTATACCACCAACATCACACTTAGATAAAATCACTAATATGAAGTATATAAAATTCATCTGACCACATACTTAAAATGCTAAGGAGACATACGACTTAAAGTTGAATAAAATAAGGCTAATGGTGAATAACTATACCCAATTGGATTTTTTTTAACATGTGAATGTCTACAATTGAACTCAAAGTGATCATGTGCCCCTTTAATAAAGTAAAATATGGGCAGTTTACTAATGTATTCTAGTAGCTATTATTAAATCACAGAATATAATGGATCTAAATTTTTTTTAATGCTCACATGTATCCTCCTAAAATAATGGATCTCAACTTTATTATAAATTCCTTTTTCTTGAAATCTGAGAGAGAAATGACACAAAATGATTGATTGTACTACAGAGGCATCTCTACTAATTAAGAAATTAATATAAAAAAGTTTAGGGAATATTTAATACACAAGTAACATATTATAGAACTATTATTGACCATTCCAGATGCCTATTCATTACTGGCGAGGTCTATAAATTACACTATTTTCAAAGCAAGAATATACTCGAACAAAAGTTTCATACAGCGTGAAGTACTATTTTCAATATGGCATTTCTTAAGCTGGGTTTCATTTACGGAATTCTTCTCGTGGCAACAACTAGTTAGTATTTATCTCAATTTAGCACTGCTAATAACTCTACTCTAATGTGATTTTTACGATGTATGTATGCATGCATGTCTCTTTGTTCATGACAAATAATATGCATTATCTTGCTTTATATATATATATATGTTGTATTTGATAATTAAAGTGGGGTTTTTTTCAGTTAATTTGATGTGTTTGTCCAAGATGCAAGTGATGGCTACACGGGGTGTTGATTATGATCTCTCAAATGTCCAAAGAAAATTACTCCCGCAACTTAATACTTGTTTTAGATCTTGTCGATGGGACAGTGATTGCAGTGACTGTTGGGTTTGCTGTACATGTTTATTCGCAACATTCAATACTCTCCAGTGTGGTCTCGACGTGGGAGGCCATATATAATAGTACGTCCTACTGAAATAATCTGCTACAAAACTACGTTACTCGTTTATCGTATCATGCAGCTTCTATGATTCCTTAATGGTTTATTTTTCCTTGTTTATCATGTGTTGTATGAATAATGAAGATTGTCAAGTGATGACACTCGATTCAAGAATAAAAACATATTTTGATTTCATATTATCTTAGTTAGATTATGCGTATACATAATACATTCACAATTTTGATCTTTAGATGTATTGCATGCGTAAACTGCTGAAATTTTTTCTATTTGTCTTTCTATATAATATTTTAAACCTTACATCTTCACAACAAAATATTTATTTTTCTGGTGATATTGTTACCTTGCACGTCGAGCAAACCTTGTTCTAACTAACTGAAATTCTGTACTGACCATCATTCCAAACGAATTAATAAATAAATTTTAAGATAATAACTGTTAGAACACTGAATTATCACATAAATCGTAACATGTTTGACAATTAAACCCACTAGAAAGTCACGAGTGTCTATTTGAAAATAAATTGAGTACATAGATCTTTGGGCTATTCTCTTGGAATGCCATAAGTAATTAATAACTGCTAAGGGTCTGAAACAAAATATTAACAACACTGAAAAGAATCAATGACTCGCCACTGAGTCTATTGAAACCGTCCCTAGCCATTCAAACTCAACGCCTGTAACACGACATGAAAGGTCCAAACGGGCTAAATATCACCAAATAATACCCAAAAAATTCTCGTTGACTATCACGATCCAAAATTCCAACCAAGGAGTCACGATAACGCCTAACTCTATTTGCTAGATATGTCAACACATAAAAACAATAATAGAATGTGCATTTAAACATCTAACATTAGCATATCATAAATAAAAACGTGAATGGTTCCAAACCAATAAATAAGACTACATCAGTCGTAATTGTCGAAGAAAAAACCTCAAGAATGGTGTCAAGAGTACGTGAGTATTTACAAATAATACAACCTATATATCTAAAATGCACAAAATATTGTCTGGAATGTAGTACAATAATCGCGAGGTAAAGAAGGAAACTTCAAGGTATTCGCAAACGAGCATGCATCACTACCTCATGTCTCCTGAAGTAGATCTATTGAGCACCTGCATGATCCCTACTAGTACCAATACCTTGATCTGTACAATAAGTGCGGAAGTGTGGTATGAGTACTACCGACCCAATGTATTCAATAAGTATCCTGACTAACCATGGTTAAATAGGGACGATGTTTTAAGTAAGAGTCCCACTTATCAAACATGTGCATTTACTATATATATATATATATATATATATATATATATATATATATATATATATATATATATATATATATATATATATATATGGCATATTGGGACATCGGGGATTAATATTGATATTGTCACACCCCTTTTTTCACAAAACTTCACTAAACCCTCTTAAAAAGAATAAAAGGAATTTGTAAAGCTCGAAAAGGGTTTTCAATTTTGAAAGTGACAAAAGATTGTGTTCAAAAGGATTAACTCAGAGTCGCCACCTGACATTTGATTTCGGTGTGTCAGGTCACCGTTTTTAGAAATGATTTGTTCTTCTCAAACACGTATAGACTCTAAAACTGATTGCACTAGAGATTCAGGGTAAGGGGGTTCATTTGACTCGGGAGAAGGTGTTAGGTACTCCCCGAGTCCCGTGAAAGTCACGGTTGCGTACTTGATCTAATTGGCTTTTAAAATATTCAAACTGAGGTAAAAATAAACACAGAAAAAAACAATAAACACACAAGAGACTCGAGGTCGTCCCCACCTAATAAAAGAAAATAAAAATAAAAATAAAAATAGAGATACTACGAGTTCTACTTTCGGCCTCCAAATACAAATACTTCGGGGCATACCCCGGATAAAGATATATACAAACTCTTCGGGGCATTCCCCGGGTAATATAATCGACTAAAGGGATAACCTCTCACCTCGAAATTAAACAAATAAAATCCTAAAGTTTTCCTACCGAAGCGTTGACGTCCTAAAACATACTCCTAGCGATTATATAAATAAAATAAAACTAAATAAAATAAAAATTCTATTCATGGTCATGCGTTAACAACCTAAAATATGCTTCTAACGATCAAAGGGAATAATGAAAGTAATAAATATTTTTCATCTTTAGTGTGAATTGATTTTCTTTAGCAGTCCAATCCCCCACAACATATTTCTAATTAGTAATTGCTGCCGAGATTCTCTTTCTTTATATCTTTTATTTCATTTTATCAATAATAACAAAAAAAAAATTATAAATTAGTTCAAACAAAGGAAAATCAGATGCCAAGAATCAAACAACCAAATATAAGCTCACAAATGCACGTTAGAATTTTATCACCAAGTAAGCACATATAAAACAAAATTAGACAGGACCCATTAAATTCAAGAATGAAAAGAAAAAGTGAAAGATTGACCTCAAGATATTATAGCAGCGTACAGGACCCGAAAAACAACAGCAGCATGAAATAATTTCACGAACCTCGAACCTCGGACAGCAAATCCTCGAATGATATGATGTATCAATAAAACTAACCCGACAACAATGATATGATGTATCAATAAATAACAACTAAGACTGAGATATGATATGAATGCATGAATGTGAGTGAGTACGAAATATCAATGAAAATCAGTGAAATGATATCATGAAACGACCACTATGGGTCCCTACCGTATTGGCATAAAGCCTAAACATGATGTCTTGCATAATTGACAACTTATATATTTTATCGCATGGTGAAGACATGGATATTAACAAAATAGGACTACTATACAGTGCCATGGGAACAATAGAGTCCCAATTCACTTGGTGCACGCCCACACGCCCGTCACATATCATGTGCGTCACCTCAATGCCAATTACTTAATATGTATTGCGGGGTTTCATACCCTCAACATTAAGTTTAGAAGAGTTATTTACCTCGAACAAGCCAATACCAATACCGAGCAAGCGAAGCGATGCTCCAAAGATGCCATCACGCGCGTTCCGACCTCTGAACAGCTCCAAACTAACCAAAAGCAACTCAAATACATCAAACAAGACTAAGGGAACCAATCCCGATCAGAAAAGATCAATCTTGAATCAAAAACAAAAAATCGGCCAAAAAGCCCAACCCCAACACGTACTTCGGAACCCAGCAAAACTCATAAAAAATGATGACCCATTTGATTAAGAGTCCAACCATACTAGTTTCACTCAATTCCGACTACAAATTGATGCTCAAAACTCAACAATTTATATTATGAAACTTTAGGCCAAAACCTCTAATCTTCCTCTTTAAATCCATAATCCAATAGCTAAAATCGAAGATAGATTCATGAAATATAAT
>ML371223.1:5456-22160 GCA_005239525.1 Nicotiana knightiana | reverse complement strand
CCTGGAACTTCCTCAACCTAGCAGGAGACTGTCTAATGTATCTGACTACACATCTAACACGAGAAATAGCAATACCTGACTCTTTTAAACCATCTTTCACAATAAGATTTACAATATGTGCCATGCATTTCATGTGAAGGTGTTGACCATTCATGGAATTGGTTCCCCAATCATCTAATTTGTCAGACAACTTCTCCACGGTCACATCATTTGAACTAGCATTGTCAACTGTGACAGTGAAAATCTTTTGCAAACCCCACTCACGCAAATAATCAATAATACACCTAGCCATATCTTCACCTTTATGACTAGTAATTGGAGAAAAGTTAATAATTCTTTTATGCATAATCCATTCACTATCAATCCAATGGGCTGTGATGCACATATAGTTAATTTTTTGAATAGAAGTCCATGTATCAGTGGTAAGACTTACTCTTTGACTTGTTCCTTTAAGAAACTTCATTAATTTAATTTTTTCCACATTAAAAAGAGCAAAACAATCCCGTGTAATAGTAGTACGGGAAGGAATATGAAAACAAGGTTGTGCCACTTTCATAAAGTTTCTAAAGCCCTCCTTCTCAACAAAACTAAATGGAAGTTCATCAACAATCACCATACGACACAAAGCCATCCTACACTCTTCTTGATCAAATTTCCCATGGAATAAGACCATCTTTATTACCCCCCGGTAATTTTTGATACTGTAATAGTTTTTGACCTTTTTCAACTTTATAAGAATTCTTTGGACATTTATCGATATGACTATTCATTTGTGTCGTACTTTTGATTTTTGTCTCAAAATATTCTTGTCCACAAAATCTAAATACAAATTTATTATTTCCTTTAGCATCAACTTTTTCTTCAAAAAAATTCCATGCCCGAGATCATTTTTTCCTTTGTTTTGTAACTATCAAGTGAGTAGTTGCAGCAGTAGACTCGGAACCTCTACTTTCATCGGTCAATTTATCAATTTTATCATTTTCAGCCATGTGAAGTGAATGAAGAATGTAACTTACAGTCTTAAACTAGTTGAATGGACTATGAAGCAAAGCAAGACGAAGTCAAAACTCAACCCTCCTTGCTCTTCAGTCTACATATCAAAATAAAATTAAAGAAGTTAATTGAAATTCAAGAAAAAATGGCATTTATGATGAGAAATTGCAATGTATAGTGTATATTCCTATTTTTTGCTTATTTATTTATTCGGACTGCCAGAAATCGGATTTAACTAACTCAGATTTCATTTCCCCCTCTTCGGATAGACAGAAATACAAACTACCTCATCTTGAAATAGACCAACGAAATTGATTACACAAAGAATAAAACCGAAAATGTTACCAGAGATTATAAGTTAGATTTCTTAGACATTTAGAGGCATATCACTAATCAGATACTTGCAAGTAAAAGAAACCGAGAAAACCCATTTGGAGAAAGAGAATTACCAGATCTATGGAAGAAAGGAGGAATTTTGAGTGAAGATCTCGGAACCCAAACTTCAGTGAGGTTTTTGAGTGAAGAACTGAAGTTCTCGCAGCCGGCAATGAACTGAAGAACTGAACCAGTGAACAATTTGTAAGAACGACTTTTGCATGAATTGGCTAACTGAAGAACTCAAGAACTGAACCAGTGAACAAGGAACTCGGAAGTCTCTGAACTTTGAAGAGGAAATAATAGGGTGGTGTACTGGTGTATGGTGTGGTGGTACTGTGGTCGACACTCGATCGTCGACGGAACTCGGAACTCGGAAGTCTTGAAGAGGAGGAATTAGGGATTAGGGAGGAAAATAGGGTTCTGGCTTCTGGGCTTCTGGATAACTGGCCGTCTGGTTGTAGTTATTAGGTTGTAGTTGTTAGGGTAAAGGAAAGTGAAAATAATAAGTTAGGGGTATTATAGAATAAAGGTATAAAATAAGGGTATAGTTATCTTTTTAGTATATCTTATCGATTTATCGATAAATCGATAAGCGAAGTGGACAAAATCGAAATCGATAACTTGATAAAAAAAATTTCGGAATCGAAATCGAAATCGAAATCGATAAATCGATAACAAATAATCGATTCGATTTATCGATAAACCGATTCGATTGCACACCCCTACCGGTGTCTCTTCAATTCTTTTAAAGAGACTCGAACATCTGTTTCTAATCACCTCGTGGGTGATTTACTCGTATCCAATTAGATTCGTATCTCTTTCAAATTATCCGTCCATCTGTCACTCTTCTATTGATCCACGTGACTTGCCATGTCAGCCACATAATTAATTCTACGTGTGATCTCTATTTTTACCAATACAGATAGGCCCTACTTACCAATTATTCAGCAATTGAATATTTGGGAAGTGGATCTCTATTTAAGACGGAAATTTTTTCCCGTCGTTTTATTCGTACCATTGTATCTTCTTCTGAACCAATGCGTCGCCTGTCACTTCCATTTAATGCATGTGCCATGTGGCAGTCCCCGACTGGTTGTGCAATGCTTCAGCGGGTTTTAGGGCTTTTTTGCGGCTGCATCAGTCACAACGTGAAAATTTTCATAATGACGTTCCCATCATCGCTTGTTTTATTTGACGGTTGCCTCTGCATATAAATACATCCTTTGCCTTTGATTTTACGAAAAACTTTCTTCTTCTTTCACATCTTACTCATATTTTTCCTCTCATACAGGTATGTCTTCTTCGACTCCCGATCCCTGAAAAGTTGTAATTGTAGATGAACTTCCCCCTTCTTCTGCTCCTATCCGGAGTAGGAGAGGTGGTAGGCTAAGAAGTTTAGGATCAGTGTCTGTTCGTGGATCCTCTTCTCAACCCAATATTACTCCTCCATCATATTTTAGGACTAGGGCTTCATCTTCGCATAGATCTTCTGCTAAAAGTAGAGATTCTAACGAACCACTATGTGAACCTACTACAGACGAGATTATCCCCGCTGAACTTTCCTTTGTCACTGATAGCGAGTCGATTAAAAGTCAGGTTACTTCCATGACATCTCATGACCGTGCTGATGTTTACCCTTCTCAAATCACTGAAGGTTTAGTTTCTCTTGTACGTAAAGATTGTCACTGGAAATTTAACTTCCCGATTCTAGTCCCCAATGAAAATCAAAGGATCACTTCCTTTAAAGCTGACTTTTATTTCGTGTATACATATCCCTTCACATTAGGTTTTAGGCCTCCTATTGACCAAGTCATTATTGAGTTTTGCCGTTTCTTCGATGTGTGTTTAGGACAAATTGGTCCTATTATATGGAGGGTTGTGGCATGCCTTAGATATTTAGCAAATCTGGCTTCTTTACCCTTCACCTTCAACCATTTGATCCATCTTTACTCCCCTAAACTGTTTCGTCATGGGATTTTTACTCTCGTGACGAGGAGTAAAAGAGTTCGGGTCAGTCCCAAAGATGACAAAGATCGTGGATGGTATGCTATATTTGTTGCTGCTCCTACTAGTGGATTAGTAGGTGAAGAGAACATGCTTTTCCCTGACAAGTGGAACTTTGCACGTAAGTTTCCCTTTTATTTCTCTTCTTTTTATGAAGAATATGAGTTCTTGTAACCATTTTACTTTTCTTTTCAGCAACCATGGGAACCGTTGAGGAGATTCATGGTTTTCGTGGTTGGGTAGAAAAATTGTTAACAGTTGCTCCAATGGAGGAAAGGTCTTGGAAATACCTTTCAAACAGATTTGGTTGGAAAGTGAAAACTTACAGTAATTTTCTCTTTCACTTTCTTCCTTGCCTCTATATTTACTTTGGAACTTATTGACCTTTTCCTTTATTAGGGTTTCCCGTTCGAGGTGTTAGTGTTGCTTCAATCACTGCTTCAAGGCTCTCCCTATCAAAGGCTCAAGAGATACTCTTGAGTTCTTCGTCAAAAAGAAAAGCTGATAGGCCACAGAATTCTGGGGATGAAGAAGAGCAAGATGAAGGCTCGTTTGTTCGTAAGCCACGAGCTAGGGGACGGGTTGTTTCTGATGATGAAACTACTCCCCCTCATAGTTCTATTCCCGTGTCTGAGCCGGAAAATGCCACCTTAGTAAGTTTTGATGAAGAGACGCCTGCTGCGACCCATGATCTACTTAACAACTCTTTTCTCGAGGGTTTGATGAGGAAAGTTTTGGCTTTATTTTTGAGGAAGCGCCTCTTGCCTCTTTTCCCGTGTCCGCTCCAATTGAACCTCAGTTATTCTTACCTGTTGCTGATGCCACTGCTCCGCCCGTGGATATTTTGACTTTCTCAAATGCTCCTACTGCTATACCTTCCCATATTGAAGTCGGTTCTTCTAGTAGCAGTAAGGCAATGAAACAAGTTACCATTGAAATTCCTGCCGATGGTAATCTTTTGAAGAAATCAGGCCAGGCTGACGTATGGCTAAAACCTTTTATTGGCCCAGTTGAGAAGTCAAAACTGGAAAGTCACAACTCTCTAACATGGATGAATGATATTGTGCATTCCTCCTTGAAGTTATAAACTGTGACTTTTTTGTTTTCCGTGATTTTTCCTTTACTGGTATCATATTCCCCTTTTCATTGTGTAGATAAATCTCATCGGTATGGAGATGATGAAAAGACTTTTCCACACAGAGCAGTTGATGAATGATTACCACACTGAGTCAGACAATTGGAAAGATCAGTTCGAGGGTCTTCAGCTTGAGATGGAGGTTTTAGAAGAAGAAAAGTGTTGCTTGGAGCAGCAAGTAAAGGTTATGGCAGAGGAATTGGCGATTGAAAAAGCCTCATCGAACCAAGTGGGCAAAGATAAGAATATCCTTGAGTCTTCGTTTGCTGAACAACTTTCCAAGGCTTCTGAAGAGATTAGGAGCTTAAAGGATTTGCTGAATCAAAAGAAAACTTACTCTGGGGAGCTTGTTCAAATGCTCACACAAGCTCATGAAGATCTTCGTGTTTCCTCAGACAAGGTTAAATATTTGGAGGAATCTCTTGCCCCTCTGCAGGCTTCTTACGATACTGCCTTGAACGAGAAAGATGAATTAAAAGCTGAGGTTGAGCAGTTGGAAAAAGACTATGAGGCTCTTGAAGATAAAGCAGTTGTTGATGTTAGTTGGGCTTTTCTGAACACTCGCCTCGAAACATTAATAGAAATAATCCAGGAAGGCTTTGACTTGAAAGCTGAGATTGCAAAGACTAGAGAAACAGTTGAAAAGACCCGGTAAAGTCAAAGTTTTTCTTCACCCGAGATTGATGTTCCCGAAGGTGATGAAATCATACCTGGCGAAGCTGCTACTCAACCTTCCCCTGCTCAAGCTGCCCTTCTTTCTAGTGATGAAGCCAATCTGCTCCACAATGAAAAAGTTTGAAGTGTCTTTGTTGTTTTTTTATTGGTGGAACAATTGGAAGTTTACACGCGGTCCCATATGGGGGTAATTTTTTAGAAAATCATACCCCTAGTCCGTTTTGGGGTCTTTTTGTATACAAAAAACATGTTGGAATTAAGTTCATACTTAGTTTTAACCAAGTTATTATAATATCATCTCCTGAGTTTTTGTTCAACTTCTGTGATATTTTATTTCGAGTTTCTGTATTACTCTTTTATTATGCATTAAAAAATGCTTTAGTACTTCGTGTCTTTTTAAAACAAGCACGATTTATAAAAGAGGCCTCTTTTATGAACGACACTTAATGAAGAAGACGTCTCAACTTCATAATGGTGTAAACATACGAAAGAAGAAATAGGAACATACACGTTCCTTGAGTAGATTTTGAGGAAAGTTTTGTATCATTCGAACTTTCAAATTACATAATACTTTATATGTATTCAAGTATCATCTATAACTCTTTCGTAACTGTTTTCTTTACAACAGATTTGTAAAAAATTCAAGGGTATATCTTGCAACCCGTGACTAAATATTGCCTTTTATCTAAACATTCGTAAGATTTTGAAATTTACATCCATGAGTGTATTCTTCATAGGTTTTTGAATCAGGCTTGCGTTTTTGGATCTTTGACTTCGCTCTTAACTTTCGATTTGTTGAGTAGACCTTAGGTTTTGACTTGAAATCTGACTTTTTCTAGTCTTTTTTGCCTTCCATATGTATATAGTATAGTCCCCCAAGTATTTGAGCTTTGAAGTATGAAATCTCGAGCACTTGGTTATTCCTTCCCTGTGGTCCATTTCCTGAAAAGAAAAAACATACGGGACTTGAAGGTATATACAATTTAGATGATGACTACTTAACCCTTTAAATTTTCCATCAGAATGGTTGCAACCCTAGACTGAGAATTATGTCACTTCCGCGTGTCTTTCAGGTCTAATATCATCATTTGGTGTGGTTTATCTTTTTGCCTATCATCTAAAATTGTTAGTATAATTTTAACTGTACAAAATAAAAGTGTATGTAAGTGATACCTGACCGCGGGTATTTCTTCTTCTTAGAAATAATACTTCTTTAAATGAACAACGTTCCAACTTGAGGGTAAGACCTTGCCATCCATGGTTTCCAACTCATAATCACCTTTTCCAGCAATACCTCAAATTTTATAGGGTCTTTCCCAATTTGGATTTAACTTTCCTGCTCCAGCAGTTTTTGTTGATTGGAAAACCTTTTTAAGGAAGAAGTCCCCAATTTTGAAGTACCTGAGGTGAGTCTTTTTGTTGTAGTATCGCTCTATGATATGCTTTTGTGTTGCCATTCGGATTAAAGCAGCCTCCCTTCTTTGTTCGAGTAAGTCTAAATTTGTTCTTAACTCGTCGTTATTTGATTCTTCTGTTGCCAATGTGAATCTAGTGCTCGACTCACCAATTTCGACTGGTATTAAAGCCTCTAAACCGTAAACAAGCAAAAATGGAGTCTCTCCCGTGACTGTTTTTGTTGTAGTTCTATAAGCCCATAACAATCCAGGTAATACTTCAGGCCAATTACCTTTTGATTTTTCTAGTCTTTTCTTAAGATTATTGATGATAATCTTATTTGTTGATTTAGCTTGACCGTTTGCCACGGGATGATAAGGTGAAGAGGTGATTCGTTTGATTTTCCAACTTTGAAAAAATTCTGTGATTTTTGAGCCTTTCCTTTGGCTTGTGGTAAGGGTCCTACTATATCTATTCCCTATTTCATAAATGGCCATGGGGCAATAACGGTGTGTAGTAACTGTGCAGGTCGATGCATATTGTTAGCATAGCATTGACATTTATCGCATTTGGCTACAAAATTTTCCGCATCCTCATCCATTTTATGCCAGTAGTACCCTGCTCTAATTAGTGTTTTAACTAAGAATCTTCCACCTGCGTAATTTCCGCAATGACTTCGTGTATTTCTTTCATCATGTACTCCGTTTGATTAGGTCCGAGGCACCTAGCTAAAGGACCGCCAAATATTTTTCGATATAAATTATCCCGGATTAGACAGTAACGAGCAACTTTTCATCGAAGTGCTTGAGATTTGCTCTTATCTTCAAGGTACAATCCCGTACTGCAAAAAATTAACAATCTCGTTTCTCCAATCCCAAGTTAAGTTATTAAAGCTTACCTCGTGCTTATCTTGGTCAAGTGCTGAATGAAATAAATGTATTACAATATCATTTTATTCACTTGTTACTTCTAATACTGAAGCAAGGTTAGCTAACGCGTCTGCTTCTACATTTTATTCCCTAAGTATTTGCATGATTTTCCATGATTGGAAATTCCTGACCGATTCTCGTGCCTTTTCCAAGTATTGTTGCATTTGTGCCTCTCTAGCAGTGTAAGTCCCTTGCATCTGATTCACCAATTGAGAGTCACTTTTAATCACGATTTGCTCTACGTAGAGTTCTCGTGCTAGTTCCAGACCTGTAATTACAGCTTCATACTCCGCTTCATTATTAGTTATATGGTAACATTTAATTTCTTGCCTTATAGTTTCACCTGAAGGTGGTATTAGGACAATTCCCAAGCCGGAACCTTTAACATTAGAAGAACTGTCAGTAAATAAAGTCCATGTTCCTGGATTAGCTCCAGTAAAAATTTGTAATTCCTTTTCTATTTCAGGAATTATTTTTGTATTAAAATCTGCGATGAAGTCTGCTAAAACTTGAGCTTTATTGCTGTCCTAGGTTGATAAACAATGTCATATTCGCTCAATTATATTGCCCAGTTGGCTAATCTACCTGAAAATTCTTGTTTATGCAAAATATTATTTAAAGGATGATGTTACTACAGAAATTGGATGGCATTGAAAATATGGTCTCAATTTCCTAGCTGACATGACCAAGGCTAAAGCAAGTTTCTCTAGATGAGGATATCTAGTCTCGGCATCTAATAAGGACTTACTAACATAATAAATAGGAGATTTCTTACCTTTGTCCTCCTGTACCAAGACTGCACTTACATCCACTTTTGCAACAGCCGGATAGACGTACCATCTTTCTCCATCCCTTGGTTTAGACAGCAGGGGAGGATTTAATAAATATGCCTTCAAATATTTAAGGTCCTGTCGGCATTCTTCAGTCCATTCAAACTGATTCTGCTTTTTTGATACTGAAAAGAATTTAAAACTCTTCTATGAAGATCTTGAAATGAATCTCCCTAGAGTTGCAATCCTACCTGTCAATCTTTGTACCTCTTTTTTGCTTGTGAGTACATCGGGTATTTATTCAATAGCTTTAACTTGAGCAGGATTCACTTCAATTCCTCTATTAGATACGAGAAAGCCTAAAAACTTACCTGAAGCTACGCCAAAAACGCATTTTTCTGGGTTCAGTTTCATGTTATACCTGCGGAGGATCTCGAATGTAGTTGAAAGATGTTGGAAATGGTCTTCATCTTGTGTTGATTTAACCAACATATCATCAATGTACACTTCCATCGTCTTCCCCAGGTGTTCCTGGAACATCTTGGTCACTAGTCTCTGGTACGTGGCTCCAACATTTTTCAAGCCAAAAGGCATGATTTTGTAACAATAAGTCCTCCTGTTCGTAATAAATGAAGTTTTTTCCTCGTCTAAGGGGTCCATTTTATCTGATTATAACCAGAATATGCATCTAGAAAACTTAATAATTCATTACCTGCGGTAGCATCAATCATTTGATCTATATGTGGTAAAGGGAATGATACCATCGGGCATGCTTTGTTTAAATCAGTGTAATCTACACAAACTCTCCATTTACCGTTATTTTTAGGAACTACCAAAATATTAGCTAACCAATTAGGATATTTTACCTCGCGTGTTGAACCGATCTTTAAGAGTTTCTGTACCTCTTCATCGATCACTTGATTTTTGAATGATCCTTGCTTCCTCTTCTTTTGTTTGACAGGTACGAATGATGGGTCTTCATTTAATTTATGAGTCATCACTTCTGGAGGTATACATGTCATATCTGAATGGGACCATGCAAAACAATCTGCGTTAGATTTTAAATATTCAACTAAGTTACCTCTCCTTTCTAGGTTTAGCCTTGCTCCGATATGGATTCTTCGTTCTGGCCATTGCACAAATAATGGAACAGCTTTGAGTTCCTCAATCGTCGTTTTAATGTTTTTATTTTCCTCCAGCTCCTTAATTACATCTGGCCTGGAATCCACGTCGGTCTGTTTTGATGCAATCTCTGTTGAAATTTGATTTACCACATCTTTTTCACTTGTACCCGTATATGTCTTATCTACACTCATGTCTTTTAGTTCTGCACTCGTATCTTTTTGGCTTGGGTGTATCACTGAGTTGATTTTCCTTGAAATTTGTTGATCTCCTCAAGTCTGTTGAATACCCCACTTTGAAGGGAATTAGATAACTTGATGTAATGTGGATGACACATCGTCCATATCGTGAATCCATGGCCTTCCCATAATCACATTATAGGCCGTATCTGTGTCTATCACTTGAAATTTTGTTTCTTTGATGACCCCTTCTACGTAAGTGCTTAATTCAATCTCTCCTTTGGTAATGACAGTAGAGTTATTAAATCCAGAAAGGGAACGTGCTTTTGGAATTACACGGTCTCCCATCAGCATTTCTTCCACGACTCGTAATAGAATAATATTTACAGAGCTACCTGGATCAATCAAAACTCGCTTTAAATTAGTATCATGTATTAGTAAAGATATTACCAGTGCGCCGTTGTGAGGAATCATTAATCCATCAGCATCCGTATCATCAAATGTTATGTTGCCGTCTTCCAGAATTTGACGAGTTCGCTTCCCGTGAGTTATTGTGAACTTTGTTGGTTTACTCGTTGTTGAATAGGTTATGCCGTTAACTTCTTCTCCACCATTTATCACATTTACTGTTCTCTTTGGAGATGGCGGTTTCAGGGGTTCTTGTCTATTCTTCATATATGCTTGTTTTCCTTTCTCGCTGAATAACTCTGTTAGATATCCCTGCTTCAATAAATGTTCTACCTCACCTTGCAATAATCTACAGTCTGATGTTATATGGCCGTGATCATTATGGAATTCACAACAGAAGTCTGGGTTCCTTCTATTTGGATTTGATCTCATCCCTTTAGGACATCGAACTTTATCTCCCATGCTTCTTAGGACAACGACTAACTCAGAGGTGCTCACATTGAAATTGTAGTCCCCAATCCTTGCATTTGTATTATTATCTCTGTTACATTCACCTTGATCTTTTCTGAAACTTGACGATGACGAAACTGAATCTCTATTTGAGGATATGTGATCGGCCTGCACATTTTCAAATTTGGAACGAGTTTCACGCCCCGAAGGTCCCGTATAGGGCTCATACCTATTCTTACCGGACCTCTTCTCAGATTCTGATCGCCTCGAGCTTGTTTTTTCTTCTACCCTTGATTGAGCTACAATATCCTCTTCAATACTCAATTCGGTACTGTACATGTTATAGACATAATTCCACATCGTGGCAGGGAATTATTGTAGGCTCTCTTTGTGTCTCATCGTAGCTTCTGAACTTTTTTCGTTTAAATTGCTTGTAAAGGCCATAGCTGCCCAGTTGTCAGGTACTCTAGGTAGCAGCATTCTTTCCCGTTGGAATCTGTCTACAAATTCTCGCAACAACTCTGTATCTCCCTGCTTCACTTTAAATATGTCTTCCATTCTCTTCTCTACTTTTTTTGAACCCGAATGTGCTTTTATAAACGAATCTGCAAGCTCAGGAAAAGAGTCAATAGAATTTTCAGGTAAGAGAGAGTACCATGTTAGGCTCCTTTGGTGAGGGTTTCCCCAAACTTTTTGACCAGCACAGATTCGATCTCCTACTTGGTTAAATCATTGACTTTTACTCCCGTGGTGAATGCAGTAACGTGTTCACGTGGGTCAGACGTCCCATCGTATTTCAGGATGTCGGGAATTTTAAACTTTTTAGGAATTGGTAATGGAGCTGCACTTGGCTTCCATGGTTGTTGCGAATATTTGTCAATATCAATTCCTTTGATGACAGGTGGTACGCCAGGTATTTGCTCAATACAGTCATTTTGTTCCTTCACCTGTTTCTGCAAGGTTAGTATTAAAGCTTGTAAATCAGAATTATTAGTCGTACCTGGTTTTCCTCCACGTGATTCGTTGGGAGTTCCTCCGCTTCCAGAATTAGCCAACCCTGAATGTAAAATTTCCACAGTCGTAGTACTGTTTGGAGGAGGAGTGGGTGGCACAGTTGGCAGACCTCTCATGAAATCTTGGAGAGCATCATTCACGTACTCAGCAATTAGCTGCTTCACAACATCTTGCTTACCAGTTTGTTCATTTCCGAGTTGTTCATTGTTTTGAGTAGTGGATCTTTCTGGCGATGGTTCCCTAGAATCACGTGGGGTTCCTTGAGGCAAGGGAACTGGAGTTCCCTCCACCTGTTGGTTGTTTTCATTGACGTTTGACATGATTCAGTTGAGAAAAGGAAGATTATCATATTCCTGGCAATAGAACCAATTTGTTTAACCAAAGAATCGGATTCTCAGTCAAAGATTATTTTTAGAAGTACTCGGGTTACTGATAATCAAGGAATCCAATATTCTCTCATAAATAATAAAGGAAATAAGAATTAGAAATGACAGAATAATTAGAAAGCACAAGAAAGTAAGTATATTTCAATAGTAATCAAAATGTGTCCATACAAATAACATTTCTCTCCCTTTTATAGGGACCTTCATGTACAACGTCTAATTTTCTTAATGATTGATCCATAATGAACATTAATTTCATTAATGAAACGTTATAATTGGTAATCGTAAATGTTCCGTGAAGATTCCGTAACGTTTAACCTCATTAATTAAAGATCTATGAATTAACCTCCTTTTCTGTCTAGGTTCATCTTACCAGTGCCTCTTCAATTCTTTTAAAGAGACTCGAACATCCGTTTCTAATCAACTCATGGGTGATTTACTCGTATCCATTTAGATTCGTATCTCTTTCGAATTATCCGTCCAGTTGTCACTCTTATATTGATCCACGTGACTTGTCATGTCAGTCACATAATCAATTCCATGTGTGATATCTATTTTTACCAATACAGAGTCCCGTATCTAAAAAATATACCTCCGAGTCCCGTATGTATTTTTTTGTTTAGGAAATGGACCACATGAAAGAAATAATCAAGTGCTTGAGATTTCATAATTCAAAGCTCTAACACTTGGGGGACTATGAAAGGCAAAATAGACTAGAAAAGTCAGAATTCGAGTCAAGCCTGGATCAATCTACCCAACAATCAAGTACCGAACATACTCGTACCGTGCTTGTTAGCCTGGGAACTAATTATCATAAAATATCCCGGATCAGGTGCGGGAGAATATCTTATAATACAAATGAGAAAGGAATCAATCAATCACAGATTATATGTGATTTATCATCATTACTCCATCAGTTACACATCAATTATGTAACGTACAATAAATGCAATAAATGATTGCAACGGTCAGAATAAGGCAATCAATTACAAGATTGATTCAATAGGCACGAGATTGACTCAACAGGCACGGGATTGACTCAACAGACACGAGATCGACTCATCAGTTACGGAACTAACTCACCAGTTACGGAATTAACTCATCGTTACAAAATTCCAGCATTTACACAGCTGTTACAAGTCTTCCAAAAGTAATGGATGGATTGAGTAAATGCTCATAATGGACCCATAATTCAAGGAAAATGGTTGTTTAGATTTAGCCCTATAAATAGACACACTTTTATCACAATCAGGGGAATCTAATTTTCTTCTCTACAATTCTATACGTTGTAATTCCTAGCATCTTGCTCCCAAGTTAGCCATAGTTCGTCCCTTCAAGCTCTGTACGGCTCAACATCCTGTCAAGGATTATTCAATAAGAATTATTTATTCTCCGCTTTATTTTTATTATATTATCTATCATTGAATTTATTTTCCACTTCTCTATCATGTTGTATTAACAAAAATTTATATCTTTCGGACTGAATCGGTTGCTTGTGGCCCGTCATATAAAATTATTGCTTTGATCTTGAAAACTATTTTTTGGATTAAACAATACGCTTAACCCCTTAGTGCCTTATAAAACGCAATTGGGCTTAACCCCTTAGTGGCTTATCAAACGCAATGGGCGGGGCAGAGGGCTTGAGAAAAACGGGTGGTTAAACCCAAAAATAAAAATTCACGTCGATCTTCAAAATGATACATCAACTTTGTCATCCCGCTCTTCATCTAATTCCCCAACGACGCTTCTGCAAAAAATGAAAGTGAAACTATTAGAGCATAAAGGAATCCTTGTTTTTGGCGAACTATATGCATACTTAAATAAGAAGTGGCACCAAACATTACACATACATATTGTCCCCCTTATGATATAAAGACCCAACACAATTTGTTGCATACCTTCCTGCACTTATTAAAGCTAAGGATTAGTACTACTCAACACACCAAGGACAATGCTGGCAAATAAACCACACCACAATTGGAAAAAGGAAGGAAAAAGGAATCCATTTTTTGGTTATAATCATGGAGTGAAAGAGGAGAGTGTAGTATGAATAGCAAATACAATTTCAATCATATCAATGCATCTTGTTTCACATCTACTGCCACATGGACAACATACCTACTCCACCATGAGTTTATTAAAGCAAAGCACAAGATGCAGTCTCACTCTTCAATCCATAGATTATGAAACCATGTGGGAACTTCTTAAATTGCAGTGAATGACCAAATGAATTGTTCCCAGTAACACCCAAAACTTATACTCCAGAACATTGTTCTAAGGTAATTTTTATTAGCAACTGAACATCACTATTAACAAATGCTTAGACATATTTGATACATTATTATACATGGGATTAAACGTACCTTTGTTGAATATACTCTTTCATGAGATTCATCAAGAATCAAGTTTGTGGCCTCATCATCAAGAATGAACGCTAGGAACCATTGATGTAGTTGTTATGAAACAAATGTCTGTATGGAAAGTATAGTGTAGGATAGATAGACACAAAAATTAATAGAAGCAGATTGTGATATATATCTGGAGTAGCTTGTCAAAGCTACTCCTTGGACTCAACCGTACATATTTTTTGAGTATCAATAGAATATAACTTTTAACTAAAAAAAAAACGAAGAAGTTTGTGGCCTGATTGAGTCCTCTCAAAACTCCCTGAAAAGGACCAATTAGTAAGCAAAATAAAGGGTCTCCAGTCAAAGAGGGTTGGCAACAGAGGCAGAACTATACTATACTATACAGAGAGGGGTCACTAGCACCCGTAAAGTTCGACAAAAATTTCAAGTATACATATACATGTCTTTAGAGAATAACAAACATATATATATATATATATATTAGTAGTGGACACCCAATATACAAAGCAGATCTTGGTTGAATCCAAAACTGCACCCACAACCTTCAAATCCTAAGTCCGCCTCTCGACTTGGCAACATAAGCAAAAATATGCCTCACCACAATATTCCGCCCCTACTGTGATAACTGAGATGGCTTCTAGAAACACCAAAAGAAAGAAAACAAAGAGTGTTATTCCTAAAAATATGAGCTGATCTCATAAAGCAAGACAGAGAAATTAAATACAAAGATAACATATGATCAACAAGAAACTCGAGTCCAGGTCCACTTGACATGTTGCAAAGTTAGCAGAAACTTGGTAGTCAACTTCTACCATAAAAGAAAGTGAACTAGTTAAAATACTTTTAAGCAATATTCATATGAACTAATCAAACTAATAAATACGAGATTGTGACCAATCAAGATCTATGTGGAATTAAACAAAATCTATTTTTTTAAAATGGAAACCTTGTTATATATAGTGCTCATTATTCAAAATGATACATAATATAAATGGATAGTTTTATAGAATTACCTGAAAATAGAAGACTATGAGAGAGTTCCGGATTAGGGATTTTTTTTCTTGGATGAAAGAGAACCACGAAGCTGTAAAGAAATTAGAGGTTGAATGTAGGTCACCCATGCTAAAAATCAAATGAAATTAGCCGATATTACTTCATTCGCCGTCGAAAATGACGGAATACATCGGAGAGGGCGGCGAAGGGTTCTGATCAAGACTGTAAGCCAAAAAGATGAGCGGATAATGTGTTCGTATTACTGGTTGTATTTCTAATGAAAGGAATACATTTGCATGCACAAGTACTACTTGAATTGCGGGTTATAGGTCCATTTAGCAAATGCAATTGCTAAATGGCGTTTTATAAGTCTCATTTAGGGATGGGAATTGGGGCGGGGCAGGGCAGGGCAAACTCCTAATAGGGCAGGGCAGGAGACACTTAAATGGGGCGGGGCAGGGCAAAATCTAATTTTAAAAAAAATGGAAACCTTGTTATACATAGTGCTCATTTCTCAAAATGATACATAATATCAATGGATTGTTTTATATAATTACCTGAAAATAGAAGACTTTGAAGGGGTTCCAGGAATGGCAATTAGGGCTTTTTTTTTTCTTCGGACAAAATAAAACCACGAAGCTGTGAAGGAATCGGAGGTTGAATGTAGGTCTCCTGTGCTAAAAATCAAACGAAATTAGCCAACATTACTTCATTCGCGCTCGAAAATGGCGGAATACATCGGAGGGGGCGGCGAAGGGTTCTGATCAAGAATGTAAGCCAAAAAAAATGAGCGGATAATGTGTTCGTATTACCAGTTGTATTTCTAACGCAAGGAACACATTTTCATGCACAAGTCCCACTTGAATTGCAGTTTATAGGTCCATTTAGCAAAAGCAATTACTAAATGTGTCTTATAAGTCTCATTTAGGGACGGCAATTGGGGCGGGGTAGGGCTGGGAGAGGCAGGGTAAACTGCTAAAAGGGCAGGGCAGGGCAAGGAGACATTTAAGGCGGGCAGGGCAAAATCTATTTAAAAAAAAAAATAGAAACCTTGTTATATATAGTGCTCAATACTCAAAATGAGACATAATATCAATGGATTGGTTTATAGAATTACCTGAAAATAAAAGACTTTGCGGGGTTCTGGGAATGGCGATTATGGCTTTTTTTTCTCGGACGAAAGAGAACCACGAAGCTGTAAAGAAATTAGAGGTTGAATGTAGGTCACCTGTGCTAAAAATCAAACGAAATTAGCCGACATTACTTCATTCGCCGAATACATCGTAAGGTCGACGAAGGGTTCTAATAAAGACTATAAGCCAAAAAGTTTAGCAAATAGTGTGCTCGTATTACCGGCTATAATTCTAACACAAGGAATACATTTGCATGCACAAGTTCCACTTGAATTGCGACTTATAGGTCCATTTAGCAAATGCAATTGCCAAATGTTCTTTATAAGTCTCATTTAGGGATGGAAATTGGGGCGGGGCGGGGCGGGGCGGGTAGG
>ML371222.1:1182-33325 GCA_005239525.1 Nicotiana knightiana | reverse complement strand
ATATTTTTATAATTTTATGTGTTTGTTTTATAATTTTAATTCATGTTTTATAAATAATTAATTATATAAATTTTATATGTATGTATATATATATATATATATTTGGGTTCCGGGCTCAATATTTTGAGGCCCAGTGGCACCACATTAACATTAATAATTACTTACGTGTCAAATTTAATATTTTTATAATTTTGTGTATTGTACAATTATTAACTTAATTGTACAAAGTTTGCATTTTCGACTACCAGTATAAGATACTTAAACTAAAGTATTTCTACGCTACAATATTACACATTACTACGCTACAAGACTCTACATTTTACTATGCTACAAGGGTCTATATTTTACTACCCTAAAAAGGTCTAGATTTTACTACGCTAAAAAATAATCTAAACTAAACATGAACAACAAATAAATTTAATTACTAACACAAAACGACATGAAACACATATATATATATTAAAATAATTATTAACTCCGGATAAATTTAACATACTAGTTTCGAAAAAATAACAAAAAACAAAATAGAACATACAAATAAAAAAATATGCATTATTATTAAAGTTTCAACATATAATAAAATGAAATACCTCGAATAAATAGAAATTTTGACTCCGAAGATGTGTATCAACAACAATACGATGCTCTACTCGAAAGTGGGACCAAAACTCTTCAACTTTTATGTGAGGGGGGGACCCAAAATTTTTTTTTTTTTTAAAAAGTGGGGCAGAATCGGGAGGGGGACCAAATGAAGAAGAAGAAGATTAAAAAACGGGGGAAGAAGGAGGATGGGGATCCTCTTAAACACAACGGCACAGTTACCGAAAAATAAGGTATAACACCAGGTTTTATGGCGTTATACAATGTTTAACAAATCCGGATTATATATAACGTCACACTAAGTGGCGCTATACACTAACGACACAGTTATCGTTAGTGTATAGCGCCACATAGTGTGGCATTATATATAGTCCGGTTCTCTTTTTTTTTTGACTTATTTTCGTTCTATTTGTCCAATTTCGCCACAATTGGGTTCGGACTCATTTCTTGATGTTGTAATAAGTATTTTTCCGATGCATTTCGTCGAAACAAAACGTCTTGGATTCCGTTAAGACCCTGCATTTTGCCAATATCCAGTAAAAAGGGAAGTCAAGTGGAACCAAGGGGGAAGAAGACCAAGAAACCGAGTTGGAGCATGAACAACACAGTTTTCAAGGAAAAACCACAAGTATCTATATGTTGAAGGGCATACTCAGTGGCGGACCCAAAATCTTGTACAAGCGATTTCAATCTTAGAAGTACATAACTTTAGTTGGAAAATAGTAGTTGTTAAGCGGGTTCAAATAAAATATTTATACAAAATTTATGCTGCTTTAATCATAATTTATACATATACACAGTATTATTTTTGGTGAAGCGGGTTCAATTGAACCCGCTTGCCATCACGCGCGTCCGCCACTGCATATCCCTCGTGTCATAAAGCTAATTCCATGCAAAGATCACTTCTACCTGCATCTTATCTGTCGTGGTTACTAAAAATAGTAAAAATTATACGGGGCGTCTTAATTGGTCGCCCTCATTTAACCTATACCCATATTTTTAAAATTATTTAACCTATACCCTAATTTTGGCAACTTCAGACGCCTCCTTCTTCCTGCTGCTATGCAAAACTTCAGCTTATTTAGTGCTGAAACTTTTACAAATGAACTAAATAACTTCAGCATCTTCTGCTGAAGTTTTTTGAAAAAGTTTTATGATAAAACTAATAAATCCAGGACAAAACTTCAGCTTATTTAGTGCTGAAACTTTTACAAATGAACTAAATAACTTCAGCATCTTCTGCTGAAGTTTTTTGAAAAAGTTTTATGATAAAACTAATAAATCCAGGACAAAACTTCAGCTTCATTAGTGCTGAAATTTTTACAAATGAATTAAATAACTTCAGCATCTGCTGAAGTTTTTGAAAAAGCTTTTATGACAAAACTAATGAATCCAGGACAAAACTTCAGCTTATTTAGTGCCGAAGTTTTTACAAATGAACTAAATAACTTCAGCATCTTCTGTTGAAGTTTTTGAAAAAGTTTACGACAAAACTATTGAATTCAGGACAAAACTTCAGCTAAAACATGCCGAAGTTCAACAAATAGAGAACAAAACTTCAGCTAGTAGAATGCTTAAGTTCAACCGTCTACTAGAATGCTGAAGTTTGCGTGATTGCCTTTGCTACTTCAGGTCCGTATACCTGACGTTTAGGCGAAAAACGGATATAGATGCAAATGCCCCCTAAAAATAGTTGTCTCAAATTATTTGTCATTTTAGAAGTTTAAGATAAAATTAATTATTTTTTTCCTTTTTTACCTTTAGTAATAATTGTTCTTGAAGATGAAGATAACACATAAATATAATAAATATTCATGAAGATAGCTTTTTATTTTAAAACATAAATAAGGATAAAATAAACTAATCGATTTTCTAATTAATATTTACTAAGGAACGTGTAAAAGAGAAATATGACAGATAATTTAAAACACAGATAGTTAGAAAATATGTCCCCTTTCTCTTTCTTTCTACTTGCTCCATCTCATTTTATGTGATACACTACTGGATACAGAGATAGAGCGAAAGAATTTTTTTTAAAGCTTATAGTATAACTGAGCCATAAATTTGTATACGGCTATAAATCATGTTATTAAGGGCGCAATAAGAAATTTAAAGTTAAATTATTTATAAATATTACTCCAAAAAGATATCAAAAGTACATCATACAAAGTGGGATAGAGGAGTATGCTTTACATCTATTTTGGACAAGAATGAGAAAACTAGGTACCCATCCAAAGCATGCCTATTACAGTAGTTCATAGTTCCACACACTTTTAACTTTACTACAGCTGGTAATCGAATCTTTGACTCAGGGTCTGAGTACATTTGCTGATAACTCCGACTCTGTTAATTATATACTGATCTGAATGCAGCATTGCAGCTGGTGTGTTTAATTCGTTTTGCTTTGTTTGCTATGGACGCGTAACAGCTCATCATCTTTTATAAATTACTGACAAATTTTGATTTAAAAGTAAAAAAGTTTTGAATTGTTCAAAGTTTAGCTAGCACGCAGTAATATACAACTGCATATCTGTTCCTAGAAAATCCCACCACGTTTGCTATAGTTCTCAAATATCTACTGCCATTTCACTCGATTAATGTGTCTCTCGCAATTAGTGTATGTACGTGAAATTGAAAAATATATACTCCTGGTTTTCGATAGTATAGTTAAAACCTCCACGATGAGAGAGGATCCTATAGTTGTCAGCAAAAAGAAAGATTCTAATTATAATGAATCCTCTAATTAAATACTTTAGTTGTATATATTAACCTGCATATAGAAGGGAATTGATGTAAAGTATTCATATAAATGACCTCTCATAATTCAGGATTGTGATATAGTTGATTACTTGACAAATCAATCAAATCCTCAAACTAGCTGATGCTAGTACTTGTACGCAACACAAGCGGTGGTAAAGTCATCATTTTTTTCAAGAGTATTTAAATTTGAAATAAATAAATAAAAATTTGATAAAGAATGTTTAATATATGTTATGTACCTTTAGAACATAATATTTTATTTATATATACAGCATAATTTTCCAACAAAGAATAGTGACTTAACCAAAGTATGGCTTCGGCCCTGAACACAAGACTATTAATAGAAAAATATGAATTAGAAATTTTGATTTCTCTTTATAACTCATTTATGTCAAAGGTAAAGTAGTAACGATTAAAACCAAGACAGATCGAACGTGAAATCTGCCTTTGGCATGCATGTCAGAGACAAAGTACAAAAGACTGTCTAATTGAGATTACCGCACGACAGTCAAATATGTTTAATTTTTTCCACCTTTTTTTTGGTACGATTAATCCTTGGGATGAACATGCATTTAATTCAAGCAACCTTAATTTGTGAAGGTATACTGAAAGTCAGTACTGCAAAATTGAAAAATGTCTTTTGAGAGGAGAAAAATAAGATTCTTACATAATTTATTTTAATTTAAAACAATTTATGAATTGAGATTTCCGAAGTAGTGTAAGATATTAGGGTTCATATATATTAGAATAAGACAGGTGTCGGGACCTCAGCTTTGACTCAAGATAGATTGTTTTTGAACTCCATAAAAACCACTTCTTCTCCTATATATATATTACTGCCTATCTTTTTTTCATGAGGAAATACAAATGTTTCATGCCTTTAGCAAAAGAATAATTTTCTCCTCAGGATATATAATGGCTTCAGTTTTTAGTTGCGTTGTGCTGGTAATACTCTATGTTATGATCATTGCTTTTTTACTTCTAGGACAGTCCTCTTCAGGACATGCTCAGTTAGGTAAGTACACTACATTTGTATGTTCTGTATCACTCTGCATATATATTATTGGCGAAATTTTTTACAGTAATTAATAGTACTTGCCCATATTATTTCCCCCTTTCTGAAGTAGGAGAAAGAAGCAATTTTTTCACCATTTTGCCCACTACAGAGACAGAAGCAGTTCTTCTAAAAGACGTAAGTTTGATTTCCTGCAACTCTAATCATTATATTCTTATTTGTCCAAGCTTCTAAAAATGATATTTTTGTTAAGAATTGGTTTGTGTTTGACTAATTAATTTGAACAGCACTTTTGAGCAGTAATTAATGTTTGACCAATAGTCTGCTTGTCCAATCTTTTTTGGGGGCCAAAATTGCTTTTTTGGCAAAGTTGAAGTGTAGCTTCTCACCAAAAATACTTTTGAGAAAAACACTTTTCAAAATAAGTTGATTTTAGAATCTTTACCAAACAGGCTAAACTTTTGAAAACTGCTTTTAAGTATATTTTTATCAAAAGTGTTAGCTACACTTCTCAAAAAATATGTTTGTTCTTCTACTCAAAAATACTTTTTTTCTTTCTAAAAGTTCGGTCAAACACCATAATTTTTGGACAACTATACGATTTGGTCAAAAAATACATTTTTGACCCAAAAAAAGCTTGGCCAGTTGAGCTATTAATCTCATAAATATTAATTACTTGCTTCAACTAACATGTGCGCAGATTATGGCTAATTTTCTTACTCAAAAATTTCATCAAAATTCTCTTCATTATTATTAAATATATAATTCTTTTTCAAAGAATATTTTCCACTCGTCAATCAGAAAATATTTTCCATGAAAAAGGACTCTCATGGTGCAAATACCGTCAATTCTGGATTCTTGATTTTTACTAATTAATAGTAGGAGTATGTTTTGTACACTAGCTCATGAGCATCTCTATTGACAAATCTGAACAGGAATCTCGAGACTATATGATCATTACTTCAGCTGCTGGGGGAAGAAAAATGCTGATGGATCAATTCTCAAGTAAGGTAGTGAAGGAAAAGCATATGTCTGACAGAGGAACTTCAAATGTTGCAGGTACACAACAACGACTATATAGCAAGTCTATTTTCTAGCTTTTAATTAGGATTTAGTTACTTATATCTACTAACACTATCGTAAATTACTTTATTTTTCATGTTACTAGTTTAATTATTTATTGAATGTTATAATGGTTATGTTTCAATATATAGGAGATACTACGAGTGAATCAAAGAAGGCTCCTCCTCAAGTGCAACTACAACATCACATGAGTACTGCTCAGGTTTTCTTCTCTCGCGCCATCTCTTTCACAAACTTCCAAAGGAACAAATTAACACACACACATCTCAAAAGATTCTATGGTTTTTGCTTAGAAATTAAGTGATCGATAGTACAAAATTATCAGTCTAGTTAACGTACGTCCCGACCTAAGATAATACTAGATGTCAAACTTCTCTATAAGAGTTTAAGTTTTATGCACTTATAATATAATGTACGTATGGATAGATATACTCTTATAACTTATATCCAATTTTTTTTTTTTTTTTTTTTTTAAAATACTGAATTTATGATAGGTGGATGGATCAAAGGAGTTTCGTGTTGCTGAAAATGAAGTAGCAAAACTTATGAACAAAGACTACAGCGGAAGAAGTGGACCTCGCCGAAAGCCGCCGATTAATAATCACAAGCCTACTGACTAATTAAATTAAAACATCAGTAAAATTTGAACTCCGTTTCTGTTAAACATACGTCCTAAACTCTTTTGAACTCCGTTTAACTTGTATACTATAACTGTAAATTAGTCACGCGATGACATTTTTAATGCGGTATATGCGGTATACGCGATGTGGAAAAGGTATCTTTAATGTACCAACAACTAAAATGGGTTCTCTAATAGTATATAAATTACTCCTTTATCACTACAAGTCTCTTTTTTAACTTTCTAATTTTCTTTGATACCATAAAAATATACTCCCTTCGTTCACTTTTACTTTTTCAGTAGTTTAAAAGTAAATTTTACTTTTACTTGTCACATTTACCATATTAAGAGAAGACAAATTTTTTTCCCTGTTATACCCACAATATTAATTACTCATTTCAAATTATTTTTTCAAATCCGTTAAAAAAATATTAATTAATATGGGTAACATGATAAATTATACACTTCATTTGTTATTTTTTAAGGGGTGTGCAAAGTCCATCGTGGCCAAGTAAAAGTGGACGGGGGGAGTAGCTGCTATGTTGCAAGGCACCAGCTCAGGAATTACGAATGTAAATAGGGCAGGGTAGGGCGGGGCAGGGCAAGCCTTGACCCGCTAAAATTTTGACACGCCCTGCCCTACCTCATTTAGTCTTTGGTAAAAAATTTGCCCTGCCCCGTTTAGTTTTTTATTTTTTATTTTGCATTATGCTTTTAACTTCGTTTACCTTTTCAATTTTCTATTGAATCATTTAAAATATTGTTTAGTTATATAACGTTCTTTGTCGGATGTTTCGTTCCTACACTACACATCTTTTTTATCGTATTTTTTTTCTTCTTTTTTTCAGTTTATATTAACTTAGTGGCATTTTTACTAACTAAATAAATGCCCATCGGCCAAGGGCGGAGCTAGATAAGATAAAAATAGTTTTTTATCATATAGTATGAGTTATTGAATTTCTTTTGCATAAAAAAATTAGTCTAGCGCATCAGTAATAATAATCAAAAATTGATTTAGTTCACAGATTTGTGAGACCCTCTATTACTTTTTCATTTTGCCAATTCAAACTTTAGACTTTGATGTATAAAATTAGCTTTGGCAGTTCAAGAATTCCCTGCTCCATTAAAAAAATACCCTTACCCTGCCCCATTAAAAAAATTCCCTGCTCCACCCCATTTACCTTGTCCCGCCCTGTCTCAATTGCCATCCCTATCAGGAATGCAAGCAGAAGTTCCATTCGCCCAAGTAATGCGTCAAGGATTGCTTGGTTCCCTTAAACCTACAAACACAATATAATTTTGGGAAACTTACACAAATGTCCCAAATAAGTTTCAACTTACTAATCTTTAGCCACTAGTCATAGACTTACCAAAACTAGCCAAGTACATATAAAAATCGAAAAATCAAATAAACAAGGTTCTTTCTCTCAAAGGATCACATGCAAAAATCACCTTCCATATTTTTTAGCGGATTAGCAACATTAGATGCAAGACGAAAAATAAATTTCATAGATGAGTTAGCAAATAAGGTGATGAAATACAAAAAAAAAATAAAAATACAATATTCCAAAAATCAAGCAAGAAAAGAACTTTTTCAATGGGTATTCATTGAAAACATATAGATAAGTCAATATACAAAATTTGAGGAAGATTGGAGGTGACTTGGATTGGTTTTGTATCAAAATTCGTAATTAAATCAAGTTCAAAAAATTCTTCTGCGACACATGTATCATGCATGTATCTCACATACAGGTATACATGGATATACATGTGATACACAATTGATACAAATATGATATATATATGATACACAAATTACACAGTGTGATACACATATCACTTTTTTCATGTTCAGTTTTTTGTTTCGAATTTTCGATTCAAACCACCTCAAAACTTCATCAAATCATCCAAACTTGAGATTCAAGCTCTTTAAGATGTATCCAATCTATTCTAATAACACCTACCTAAAAGGAAATTCATATTTTTTTGTTACAAATAGCTAATTAGCTAATATTAGTAATATTTTGTAAATTAACTAATTTTTGTAATGAGCTACTTATAAATAGACATAGCTGATAGTTTCCTTATAATTTTTTTTAGCTTTCTCAAGGCAAGTCATTTTGGTGAATATACAGACACGCGTAGTGTTTGGCGCGAGGAAAATCATTTTTGAAAACGTTGTTTTAAAAATATGCCATTTTTTGGTGGTTACTAGAAAAAGATTTCTACTAGCTACACGTGGAAAGTGACTTCCATGACTTATGGGCGGAAACCATTTTTTATACAAATATACGGTACTTTTAACTTCATGCATGTATTTGCTGCGCCTAACATTTAGATATTATTATTAATCTTTAACATTCAAAATTTATCATGACAACACCCTCCTATTTGCTACTATTATCATTAATCTATAATATGTTGGGTTTTTTTAATTAAAAACAAAAGGAGGTGTGAATAAAAAATAGTGAGAAATAAAATTTTGAATTAGTTCCTTTTACAAAGGAATTTTGTCCCTCATTGGATACGAAGAGGAAAATTCTTATACTTATATATATAAGCACTTCTTTTAGCTCTTAAAGAGTTGAGAAGAGAGCAAGCCTTGCGCCGTCGTCACCGTCGCTCAACTTTTTTTTTTGACCAAATTTATTTTCTATTTCCGTCATTTAATATTTCTTTTCCTATTATTTTTGCACGAAAAAAAATATATTAAATTTTCGACATTATTTCTAACTGTCAAGTTCGTGACCATCCATTCCGTTTAACAGAAATTCTGTCGAATAAATACCTCTTCAAACGAATAAGCACCTTTGCACCTATGGACTCAACTTTGTTGGAGGCTCAACCTCATTTTCTCCTCTCTATCTTCTGCGTTCTGCATTGTTTTTCAAAGTAAAAACGTAAGCATTTTGTGTGGTTTGCTCTGGCATTTGAGTTCGCCGAAATTTTTTGACTTGAAGTGCCGCTATCACAGAATAGTTATTACGTTCTATTTTGGGAGGAATTAATCCGAAACCTTGGACAACTGTGAGGGGATTAAATTCCTTAATGATAAACAAAAAACTTGTGGGCTTGGAATTTTCTGTATTGTTTTTGGTTTTGAATACAAAATACTAACATAATATTCTTTTTTTTCAAAAATAACTTTTACGTACTCAACGACCAAATATTAAAAAAAAAAAATCCAATAAAATAATTTTCTATAACAAATGGTGACGTCCGTCATACCAAATACATATTTTGGATCAGCTAGTTACTATGTGTTGGGATATATACTATTAACCTTGAGTTTAGTTTAGATATAGTATTTATTATGATATAATTGTTCATTCAATTTTAATAAAGTTTTAAACATATCATATATTAGTCTGTGTCATTTGCTTATATAATAGATGATTTAGTATATAGGGTTTAGCTTATACAAGGAAAATTAAATTATCTATTTTTATAAGTATAAAGTTCGAGTTCACAATCTAATGATGGAATTGGACAAACCACCAGGAATGATTGTAGCACAAGATTAAATATAATTTATCTTGACTATGGAGTGGTTTGATTCCAACTTCTTATGTTAGTACATTTTGTATGTATTGAACGGACCAAGTAGAGATAAGTATTTTATACTGACTTAATAAAAAAAAATTCTAGCCATTAAATGTATTTATACTCTTAATCTTGATATAATTATTATTAGATGTGTATATTATTATTGTTTTGATTTATTAAAAGGCGAGATTCTTTCGTGGGTCAATGTGCCTGGTAAATTGGACAATAATAATGTACGTTGGCGAAGTAATAGTTAGTTGATGGAATCCATGTTTCGGTTCAAAGATTGATGATACACCTTTATGAAAGCTTATAAGTTTTCATGTGTAAACCCGACCGGTGAATTTTGTATCCGACACATGAAAAAAGTTTAGCGAAAATATAAAGGAAATAATCAATAAATTAAATCGCCAGTAATTTAATTTAATTGATTAGTATTTGAATCTTAATATGGGGAATTAAATAATATTTAATGGATGAATTTCGAAATTGAATAAGGAGTGCAATTACGAATTTTAAGTGAAATAATTCATAATTAATTATGGTGGATATTAATTTCAAAAATTATAAATTAATTCCATAATTGGAAGCCTTGTTAACTAAATTATGTGGTCCATGTTGTACCTAAATAATAGGAAATAAAGGAATCATTTTTCTGGTGGAAAAGAAAACCCAATAGGTTTTGGAAAAGGGTTTTAACCCTTAAAACTTGTGCTATAAATACATAAGGTTTTCCACCTAGAGGAAGAAGAATAATGGTGGCTGAAATTTTCAGCCACTTTTCCTAGAATTTCGCCCACACGAAATTACTATTTTCGGATATTATTTGGGTAACACAGTAGAAGACTGTGGAACGTTCGGAGATCGTGATCGTGCATGTGGTGAAGATATTAACGAGACGATGTGAAACTGAAGGCTCACATGACTAAAGAGTCGTGTTCACGCTTCAAGAGGTAACCCGTGAAATCCCGTTTATACTAGTGATCTAGATTACTAATACTGGGATTGCTTCCGCTGCTTATAATAATCCTTCAATTGGTATCATAGCCCACTCACATCTAATTAGATAACTAGTTTTTTCATGAAACAAGATTATCGTGTTTATGTGCGTTTTTGAATTACATGTATATGTTGTTTTCTGAAAAACTGCACTACTGTTTTGTGAATTAACTATGCAGAAAATTTTGGATTATTCTTGTAATCATGAGATCTCTGTTTTTTACTGATATTTGATTGGGATGATTTGAATTTTTTTTGGGGAAACCCTAAAAAACATAAAACTTGATTTTGACCGAATTGCCGATGTTTTCGGACGTCAACAAACTTAATGGACTTTGATTGAGCCTAAATTTGGTGGGTCCATCGGAAATGACGTGGTGAGAAAAAATCATTGCTCTTGTCACAACCCCATAACCAACCCGATCGTGATGGCGTCCATCGTGGTATAGGCAAGCCGACACACTAACAAAACTAATCAACATTTCCAATCTTAAAATGAAATCAAGCTATTTATCAATAAACCTTCAAGAAGTAATTAGATCAAAACAACAGTGCGGAAAGAAAGCCCTCCATCGAGGTGTCACTAGTCATGTCCAGCAATACCTGGATCTGCACACAAGACATAGAGAGTAATGTGAGTATGCCAACCCAGTAAGTAATAAAAGTAAATAAAGACTGAGCAGTAAGAAACACATAAATCCATGTCATGAAAATCACAGTAAATATAGCTTGCCTTCCAAAACAGCATATAGGTCAATCATCTCGCTTAAAAATCCAATTTCAGTAAAAGTCATTCGAAGTTATCTTTCCAACAGTTCTCACAAAGGTTAAATGCAGTTTAAAGTAAAAGTGATGAAAATCATAAATAGCCTCTCGGACAAAAACATGTATCATAAACCGCTCCTCGGGCATAACATCACTCAGACTCAGCCCCACGGGCAACCTCATAATCAGCCCCTCGGGCAACCTCCCAGCCACTCATGCCTCCCAATCACTCGTCACTTGGCACTCACACTCAGTAGGTACCTGCACTCACTGGGAGTGTACAGACTCCGGAGGGGATCCTACAACACAAGCGCTATATCACTGCAGCGTGCAACCCGGCCCAATACCACTGCGGCGTGCATCCCGATCCATATATCGCTGCGGCGTGCAGCCCGATCCATATATATTCCTCACAACACAGACCCTCGTCCTCACTCAATCAGAAACCTCTCAAGCCACTCGGGCTATCAGTAAAACAGGTTGCTCAGCCCAAAATATCATTTTATGCATCAAATGGAGTAAATAAGACTAAGTTTCAAAATCAGTAAAACATAACATGATTGAGTACAATTCTTAAATCAACACAGTGAGGAAATAGTAGTAAAAAGCCCCCAAGGATCCAAATAACTTGGCACGAGGCCCAAATACAGCATTCAGCCCAAACATAGTAATATTTTCTAAAACACAAAATATCTAATGGCTTCTAGTCAAATACGCAACTTAATAGTTGCTATGGGACGGACCAAGTCACAATCCCCAACGGTGCACGCCACACACTCGTCATATAGCATATGCACCACTCCAAATAGTGAAACGAAGTGGAATCCGGGGTTTCATACCCTCAGGACAAGATTTACAATCATTACTTACCTCAAACCGGATGAAAATCTACTCCGCAATGCCTGCCGCTCGACTCGGCCTCAAATCGCCGCGAGTCTATCGAAAATCAGAATCATATCGTCAATTCAAGCTAAAGGAACAAAACCCACGCGAAAATTATCAAGTTACATTAAAAAAATCCCGAAATTGGCCAAACCCGACCCCCGAGCCCACGTCTCGGAATCCAATAAAAATCACAAAATCCGACAACCCATTCAACCACGAGTCCAACCATATCAAAATTACTAAATTTCGATAACAATTCGGCCTCCAAATCTTATTTTCAAATCCTTAGGTCCAAATCACCAATTTACACCTCAAAAACATGTAATCTAGTCGGATTATTCGATGATAATTCAATATTATGGAGTAGAAATGATCACAAGTGATTTACCTCAAGATTTCCCATGACTTCTCGCTCAAAAATCGCCCATAGCCACGTTCTTTTCGTCCAAAAATGTGGAAATGAACTAAAAAAAAATAAGACAGCTCAATAGAACACGATTGTGGTCACTAAAATCCCAAATCTTGTCACTAAAAGTGCCAAATATGGTTGCTAAAGGTGTGCACCAGAACCTGTTGCACCAACAATATTTATTTTCACTAAAAAGGCTCTAACTCCACCATATGAACTCGGAATTCAATGATTCTTGTTCATGTGAGTCACAAATAATAACATGAACATAGCACTTCAATCTAAACTCATTTCGGAGCTCATTTGCTCAGTGTCATACCCATTTCGTCCGATAAATAATTAACTCATATTTCGCGTCAAAAACCCAATCGCAACTTGATGAAATTAGACCAAACTTTTCAGATCACTCCTATAATTCATTATCAAAATTCTGGAAGTCTCGAAATTAAATTTCGATCTCTAGAACTAAAAATGGACCTTTGGATCATTACATGCTTATGCTCAAAACGCCAAAATCTTCCAAAAACTCTTCCAAAACTTATCCGAGCCTCATGGGACCCCAACCAAGTATACTAACAAGTCCCATAATATGACACAAACTTATTCCATGCCTCAAATTACATCAAATAATGCTAAAACCGTGAATCACACCCCAATTCAAGCTTAATGAAACTAAGAGCTTCCAAATTCTATATTTGATGTCGAAACCTATCAAATCAAGTCCGATTAACCTCAAATTTTGCACACAAGTCAAAAATGACACTACGAACCTATTTCAACTTCCGGAATTCCATTCTGACCGCGATATCAAAATTTCCACTGCCGACCGAGAAACACCAAATTTCCAATTTCGCCAATTCAAGCCTAATTTTACCACGGACCTCCAAATCACATTCCGGATGCGCTCCCAAGTCCAAAATCACCTAACAGAGCTAACCAAATAAAAAAAAATCCAAATCCGATATCGAATACTAAAAGTCAAAACTTGGTCAAACCTTTCAAATTTAAAGCTTCAAGTTGAGAATTGTTCTTCCAAATCTATTCTGATTATCCTGATAACCAAAACCGACGATTTACATAAGCCATAATACATCATACGGGGCTAGTCATGCCCGAGAACTGGCGAGCGAAGTGCAAATGCTCAAAATAACTGGTCGGGTCGTTACAACTCTAGCAATGAATTATGGTGTTTTTCGGCATTTTGAGGTCGTTTGGACTGTGTTTTGGACATTTTTCTATTTTATAGACATTATTTCTTAATAATTTTAATTTATTTTTAATTCAATGGTGGTGGGGGTGACTCCCCATGGTCCCTATGATTAAATACTAGTGATATAATAGGTTTACCCATTGGCTATTAACAAATAGACGTGTTATTGTATTAAATTCAATAATAGAGGTGTAGGATTTTAGTGACTAGGTCTTACGAGGTATACTTGATATTGTATGATGATATAATTATTTTGTAAGAAAGTGAAATCCTCTGTTTGATATCCTGAATGACTAATGATTGGTGCGTTTGGCATATTTGTGGATAAAAAATTTCTCAAATTTTAGTTCATGTTTTCATGCCCTACGTGATTACTAGTCTTGGATTTCGATGAAGAACTTTGTTCTCTGGTTGGATATTGTATTAAGTGAAATATGACGGTATTTTGTATGAATTTTGTATAATTGGTATGACTCTTAAGCTATTGTCCATATTCTGCCATAAAATAATTTTATGAGCTACATGTATTTTCACTTGTAAATCGAGAATTTTAAGAGTAATAAATAGTTATCACTAAAGTGGTTTATTTATTTGAACTAATAAAAAATTCTTAATAAATTATACATGTGAAACTATGTCTATTCATGGATTGAGCATTATGATTAATAAGTAGGATCCACAAAATGGTCTATTTATTAGATTCATTAAAATATGCTTAATGTACCATGTGAAAATTATTCTTGATAAATCTATATTAGTGGTGGATTTTTTTTACTAGAAAAGAGTTTCATCTTTGGGTACTAGTGAGACCAACTCCATCCATGAGAAGAGATATTGGGGTTTTCGCCGAACATGAGAAAATATGATATCTTAGGCTTTTGTGTGTTTAATAAAAGAATAATTTAATGCAAAGGGGGATATTATGTATCCTAGAAATAGGCAGAACATAATATGTGTCTTGAGCTCATTATACAATTATAAGGAGAATGAAAATAAATATCATATTTATTTTAATTCATGAAACTGCTTAAAACGATTATTCTCTGAGTTTGGTTACAGGCTGGTGGTCATGAATTTCACGAACTCCAATTGACCTGAAACTTAGCAGGTTCATCGAAAACAATCTAATGAGAAAAACTCACTGCTATGCAGTGAATCATGTTATTTTTCGGAATGGGTTTTCAAGCAGTTTATTAAATTGAATTTATTATATATAAAAAAAATTATTCTTTATATATCGGCTATATTTGTGTTAAATCTGAAACATGATGATTTAACTTTATATGATATATAGAAAGAATGCAAATCACATGGATTTAATCGTAAATACGCCAAAAATAATTTATTCGAATTTGGTCTAATTTTTGGCGATCGTGAATTTTACGATCTCCGAATGACCTGAAATTCGATAGGATCATCGGAAACGGTCAGTAAAGAAGCACTCATTGCTAGCAGTGAATCACGTCGTATTTTAACGATTCGGGACCATTTAGATGAGTTTTTGGAGGTTTGGCGGATTAAAATGTGATACAAAAAGTCATTCTTTCTATCATTTTATTTATGTCTAATCTGGAACATGATAGCACATGTTGATTTTACATGAATTGGTATATGATAAGAACGTAGGTCATATTTTAAATTCTTAAAAATGCTTAAAATGGTAATTTTTCAAATTTGGTTGAAATTTTTGGAGATTGTAATTTTAACGATCTCCGATTGATCTGAAATTTGGTAGGTTTATCAGAAATAACTCATTCATCAATACTCGTTGATATGCAATGAAAAATGTTAATTTTAACATTTTAAGACTGTTTAAATGGAGTTTTGAGAATTTATTTTAATTATGAAACTTAATTCCAAGAGAAAAGTTCGTGGCTGTGATAAAGTGGTGATAGGAATTAACCCCTATGGTCTCCATTTTTTTTAATTTGTAGTGAGATAATAAATTTACGCGTTGACATTAAGTCTTCTTCCATATAGGATAAATTTATTATGAACTTACTAGATATAGTTACTAGTTATTGATAACCTGTATTAACTCTCTATCTGAGTTTAAGGGTTGAATCAATTTTGTAACTAAAATACAATCATGATTAAGTGGTGATAGAAATATATTTTTATGGTCTTCCACTATTAATTTCAAGTTAGTAGTAAATTTACGCGTTGATTTTAGGTCTTCTTCCATATCTGATAAATTTATTGTAAGCTCACTAGGTGAAATGATAGTAATTGATATCGTGTACTTACTCTCCATTTGAGTATACATGTTGGATCAATGGAAACTAGAGCTATTAATTATGATGTTCACTTGACTTAAATTAACAGTATACTCTCCATCTAAGTTGAGTCTGTTTTAATTATTTGAGTGAATAATCTAGCATTACATATGTATATTGCATGAGTAGTTCTTTTCCCATCGAAATTTTCTATTCAAGATGCATGAATACATATATGTGTAGTGTGTTTGAAATTTTAATATTAAATGGTTATATACAATTGTCTGAAAATAATAACATGCTCTCCATTTGAGCTGGTTTTGTTTCTTTTGGAATTGAATAATTCTTGCATTATATAATATGCTTTGCATGAATGATTTTTTTTCCATCAAAATTTATTATTGAGATGCATGTATGTATATAAATATTGAATGCAGTCTGAGTTTTATTATTCAGTGTTTTGACTTATTATGATCTATTTAATGTTTTATCTCAACTCCACTATAACTTTATGTAATTTGTTGAATTAATTATTAAGATTTTCTTTTGATAGTGATAAAACATTAATTTAAAAGATGCAATATATATACCTTTTGTTAGAAGGCATTTAATTTCGGTTTCTGGGCAAAATAAGAGATGAATGTTTGTTTTAAGTTTCGAATAACTCTTGAGTTATTGAGCTTGATAAACATTTTATATCTTGTGGTACATGAATGCATGACCTTGTTATTTTATATTAATGTCTCTCCTGAACAGAAAAATATTAGTCTATATCATAAGAGAATATGTTCTTCATAATTGAGTAAGACTGTCACGACCCGAAATCCCACATTTAGGCTGTGATGGCGTCTAACATTGAACCCGCTAGACAAGCCAAAGTTACTGGTTATTCTAATTTATTCCTTTGTTATTTAGCATTTAAAAAGTGATATACAAGAACAAATAGAAATAAGAATGCGGAAGAAGTGTAGTCTAACAGCTTAACTAAACAGTATTACAAAAATCCTTAATAACAACTCCCAAAATCTGGTGTCACAGTTTCATGGACTGTCTATGATTGCTACAGATAAAGGTCTGAATGAACAAGGTGCTACTGTCTCAGAAATACATAAAGACAGGAAAATAATAGAGATAGGAGGTGACGCCAGGGCCTGCGGACGTCTGCAGGACTACCTCAGTGTCTCCTGGTGGACTGAAGGATACTCCCTCGATCAATGCCCACTGGGTCCGTCTCCGTAATCTGCACAACATAAAGAAGTGCAGGTGTAGCATCAATACAACCGACCCCATGTACTGAGTAAGTACCGAGCCTAACCTCGGTGAAGTAGTGACGTGGCTAGGACACGACAAATAATATCACCTGTGCAGTTTAAATAAAATACATGAAATAACCACAAGAAATAAACAGTAAGTACAATAACGGGGAAACATGCTGGGGAAAAGGGATTTCAAATACTGAAATGACGGAACGAAGCAAGAGTCTACATATCCAAAAATAATAACGGGAATTAACAACACGAACTAAACAGTGAAGAGAAACGGCACGACATGTCCTCTCGTGCATATTTTTAGCATAACACGACACGGAATGTCACCTCGTGCATAACAATATAAAGTATAGCACGGAATGTCCCCTCATGCATAAACAACATAAGCATGGCATGGAATGTCCCCTCGTGCATAAAACATCACAATCACGGCACGAAATGTCCCCTCGTGCATAATAATCATAAACACGGCACGGAATGTCCCCTCGTGCATAAACAACATAAACATGACACGAAATGTATTCTCGTGCATAACATCATAAAATATGGCACGGAATATCCTCTCGTGCATAATAACATAAAGCAACAATTGACATGAAAATCAAAAAATAAGAAACCTTGAATGCACGGAATAATCAACAAGAATAATACCGTCCCGGCAAGGGACACATATATAACCAATCTTACACATGTGTATAATCCAACATAATGTTCTTCAACCGATAAACTACTCAACAATACCCATAACTAGGAATTTCCACCAAATGAATAGCCATCAAATTGATATTAAACCCATAAACATAGTAAAATAAATATTATATAATTGCAAATTCCCGACTCACGGTCATGATTGACAACAACATATAGTACTCGTCACCTCACCTATGCATTGAACATGGAATAAGCACATAGCAATTAGGACTCAACACCTATTCCCTCAAGCTAAGGTTAAGCCAAACACTTACCTCGACTCCGAAGATCAAAATCACGCCTCAAGCATCGCGTTTCCTTTTGAACCCGACTCCAAATAAATCGTATCTAGACATAATTGATTCAATAACATCAATAAATACTAAACAACTCAATTTCAATGTTTAATTATAGGTTTTCTAGCATTCTTCCCAAAAATTCAAAAATCGACCCCGGACCCGCTTGGTCAAAACACGAGGTTCGGACCAAAAACCGATCACCCATTCACCCACGAGCACGAATATAAAATTTGTTTTAAAATCCGACCCCAAAACGAGGTCAAATTCCCCAAATAATCAAAAAGCTCTAACTCTACCCAAATCCCTAATTTTCTATCCTTAATCTCATGTTTTTAGGCCTAGAAGCTAATGGGTGTTGATAAAAATGGAAGAAAACGAGGTTAGATATTACATACCTATGAAGCTATGGTGAAGTTTCTCTTCAAAAATCACTCAAGAGGTGTGGAGAAGAAGAAGTTTGTGAAAAATGGTGAAATTCCCGTAACTATTCTGTTTTTGATAAAAAAAAATGACTGGGCGGATTTAGACCTATGCGATCGCGAGAGAGGAAATGCGNGGTCGCGGCCTGTGCAAAAGGCCCCCCCCTTGCAAAAGCCCCCCCCCCCCCCCCAACTTTCCTATTCTCCTATGCGGTCGCAGCTACACTTATGCGATCGCATAGTGTTACAGACTCTCCCCCCAACACTGTGCTATGCGATCGCGAATGAGCCTATGCGATCGCATAGTGCACAACACCAGACACCAGATGACAGCATTAGACATCAGATTTTTCTATGTTCTTACACCCCCGACACCTACTCGAAACTCACCCGAGCCCTCTGGGCTCAAAACCAAATATACACACAACCTCAAAAATATCCTACAGACTTATTCAAGTAATCAAAACACCAAAATACCATCACAAACATCGAATTAAACTTCAAAATCAATGAAATTCCTTTAAACTTCCAAAACTTCTAAATTTTCAATTTTCGATCCGAATCACGCCAAGCTAAGTATGTTTCTTACCAAATTTCACAGATAACACATAATAGACATATTGAACCTGTTCCGCGCTCCGGAACCATAATACGGGCCCGATATCACAGGTTTCACATCAAAACTCATTTTCAAAAACCTTTATATTTTTCAGAAAATAATTTTCTTTAAAAATTCATTTCTCGCACTCGGGACCTCGGAATTTGATTCCGGACATACGCCTAAGTCCCATATTTTCCTACGGACCCTCCGGGACCGTCAAATCACGGGTCCGTGTCCGTTTACCAAAAATATTGACCAAAGTCGACTTTATTCAAATAATTATTATAAGATCATCATTTTAATAATTTTCCACATAACGGCTTCCAGGTGAGATAAAAGGAGGCTTTCACGGCCTCGGAACACATATTTAGCAAAAATTACACGGGATGACCTTTTGGGTCATCACAAAGACTTATCTGTGCACCTTTGTCTAGATCATATTAATCTGGATATGATTTCAAGTTGGTCAATGATGGACCTTAAGGTTCATTGAAAGTAGAGGCACTTCCAACTTGTGGATCCTGTTTGGAAGAAAATTTGGCTAAAGGATGTTTCCTAAATAAAGCTAGTGATAAGCTAGAATGAATCCCTTCTGATTTGTATGGTTAAATGAACATACTCATAAGAGATAGTTTTGAGTATTTTGTGACGTTCATAAATGATTACTCAAAATATTAATATATTTATTTGATGCACCGTAAGTATTAATGATTTAAATAATTAAAGGTTTTAAGACTTGAAACAGAGAAGCACCAAGGAAATATATTAAGTTACTGCAATTTGATTGTAGTGGCGAGCACCTCTCTCAAGAGTTTTTTTGTTACTGAATCAGAATAAGGGACTACATCTCAATTGTCTACACTGTAAACTCCATAATAGAGTGGTGTGATATAAAGAAGAAATAAGTCTTTTGGACATGGATAGATTAATGATGTGTTATTCAGATTTGCCTTATTCGCTTTTGGAATATTTCCTAGAAACTGCAAATTACATTCTGAATTTAGTTTCTTCTAAGTTAGTACCTGTGACATCTATAGAATTGTGGACTGAATGTAAGCTCAACCTGTAGCTTGTTCAGATATAGGATTGGCTAGTGCATATGCTGAAAGGGAAAGCAGATATGTAAGTTGGAACTAAGAATGGATAGATGCATGTTTGTTGAATATTCATGAAAATGAATGGAGGTTTATTTTATTGTCCTAAAGAAAATAAGGCAATTGTTAAAACAAATGCATTTTTCTAGATATGGACTGTTCAATAAACCATGTTCCTAGAAGTAAACTATTTTTACAGGAACTGGGCAAAGAAATAACTAGATGTTCAAGAACATCAAAATTCACACTTCGGAATTGACGTTCCATTGCATTTTAAGTAGTGGGAGGACGTTGATAGACAGAATATGCCTTTGTCGAGTGGGAGTGATGTTTGAACAATGAACACTAAAGTAAGAAGTAGCTAATATTTCAATACCGTAAGGTAATGAAGGTAATATTAGTAGTACTTCGTCGTAGTGGGAGAATACTAAGGAAAATCATAGTTCGGTATACACTCTTGGGATAGTTTTGGTAACACGATCCCTGCAGAGTTTAATACCAAACTAGATAGTAACGACAAAGCACTACTGGACAAATATTGCATTGGAAATAACTTGGCAAGATTCTTTAACAAAACCTCATTTGGTGAAGACTTTTAATTGTCATGTAAAAGAATGCCTGAGAAAGTTGTAGATGCATGGTTATGAATCTAAGTTGGATATTGTTGGGGCATCTACTATTAACCATGTGTTTAGATATAGTATGTTCTAACAATTATCATGGTTAAAAGTCTAAGTGGGAGATTGTTGGGATATATATTATTAATCATGATTTTGGTTTAGATATAGTATTTACTATGATATAATTGTCCATTCAATTTTAATAAAGTTTTAAATAGATCATATATTAGTCTATGTCCTTAGCTTATATAGTAGATGATTTAATGTATAGAGTTTAGCTTATACACGAAAGATTAAATCATCGGTTCTTATAAGTATAATTGGAGAAACCACCAGGAATGATTGTAGCACAAGATTAAATATAATTTATCTTGATTATGAGAATGGTTTAATTCTAACTTCTTGTGCTAGTACATTTGTTATGTATTGAACGGACCAAGTAGAGATAACTATTTTATACTGGCTTAATAAAATAAACTCTCTAGCCATTAAATGTACTTATACTCTTAATCTTGATATAATTATTATTAGCTGTGTATATTATTGTTGTTTTGATTTATTAAAAGACGAGAGTCTTTCGTGGGTCAATATGCCTGGTAAATTGGACAATAATAATGTACATTGGCGAAGTAATAGTTAGTTGATGTAAACCATGTTTAGGTTCAGAGATTGATGATACACCTTTATGAAAGTTTATAAGTTTTCATGTGTAAACCCGGCCGGTGAATTTTGTATCCGGCACATGAAAAAAGTTAAGCGAAAGTCTAAAGAAAATAATCAATAAATTAAATCGTCAGTAATTTAATTTAATTAATTAGTATCTGAATCTTAACATGAGGAGTTAAATAATATTTAATGGATGAATTTTGAAATTGAATAAGGAGTGCAATTACAAATTTTTAGTGAAATAATTCGTAATTAATTATGGTGGATATTAATTTCGAATATTATAAATTAATTCCATAATTGGAAGCCTTGTTAACTAAATTATGTGATCTCTGTTGTGCCTAAATAATAAGAAATAAAGGAATCCTTTTTCTGGTGGAAAAGAAAATCCAACAGGTATTGGAAAAGGGTTTTAACCCTTAAAACTTGTGCTATAAATACATAAGGTTTTCCACCTAGAGGAAGAAGAATAACCGTGTCCGAAATTTTCAGCCCCTTTTCCTAGAAAATTTTGCCCACACGAATTTACTATTTTCGGATATTATTTGGGTAACACAGTAAAAGACCGTGGAACGTTCACAAATCGTGATCGTGCGGGTGGTGGAGATATCAATGAGATGATATAAAACTGAAGGCTCACATGACTGAAGAGTCGTGTTCACGCTTCAAGAGGTAACCCATGAAATCCCGTTTATACTAATTGTCTAGATTACATGTGATTTTGATACTAAAATTATTTCAGCTGCTTATAAATCCTTCACTGCGTACCATAAGTAGAAGGATTTTTGAGATGGCATCATAGCCAAGAAAATGAGCCTGCCCAAGAATATAAATGTAGAGCCTGACTTTGAGATTTTTGAGCATGTTCCTTAGCTGGTTGTTGAACATTACTGCGGGCAAGCTCGTTATAATCTTCAATACGTTGGGGTCCAACCTTGTGACCGATGGAATAGAACCAATGGGTCCTAACTCGAATAATACTACCCTTCTAGCTCCTAATTGGCATAACCTCTGTGCTCACAAAAAAAAAGGAAAACCCAAATTAATACAAAATCATAAGTACTGTTACGCGACACTTCTTAAGATTTTTTGGAAGGACGACGTAAGGCTAAGCAACCAATGTCTGTGTAGTTACTATCTGTCAACTGGGGTCTCCTCCGTACGGTAGACGAGATTGTCAGTGCCGTACGGGAAAACCAATGTGAAGAGCAATTGAGAGAACCAAAAAAAAAAAGAATTGAGAATGAAAGGAAGCTTGATTGCATTAATGAAAACTATTACAGAAAAACAACACGGTGTCGAGGGGGAGAGACACCGGTACAAATAATTGTTTGCTTGCTAGAAAGTTTGATTGCTTGATCTCCTTAATAGTACTTAAAAAAAACCAAAATTATTGGGCTTGACATAACTAAGCTAGAGAGACATAATGGAAATACACGAAGTAAAACTACTCTATATTTACAATAAAAATGAATTAGATTCCTACAAAGCAGAAGCAGGTCCGTTGACAACAACCTTATCTTTAGCATCAGAGTCTGCACGCGCGATGTTGTTGGTATCTGCCTGCGGCTAGGCGCTGGCAAGGGCTATCAGTGGGGCGAGACATATGCGCGCTTGTCACTTGGTGCGATCAAGACCACGTAATAGTCCATAGCACTAGGTATTGAAGGCTTGCCAAGACGCCATGGAGCGAGTCCAAAAGATCATGGGGCATGGCCGAAAAGCCCGCCAGGACAGTACTACCACATATGTTTTTAGATGATTCTGCTTACACTTTTTTCTTTGGCAATAAATAAAGAATAATATGAGGAGGGCTTGCCTGAATCAAACATCTTTTTCTTTGACCACAACTTTCCAATTATCTTAAATACTTTAATTATAAAAAGTTGTATAGTACTACTTTTTATCTAGTTTCAAGTTATGTAATTTTCTTAAGACAAAGATTGATAAATCAAATACATAAGAATGAAGACTTAAAATGAATAATGCAGTGTTAGTGCAGCCTGTGTGGGTAAATTTAATCTTATTTTGCTCTCGCATCACCTTCTCCCATGGCCGAAAAAGAAACCTCCTTTGCTTTAAGCGACCTAATCAGAAAATTAAAGGAATCTTTACGCAAGTAATCGATTGAATTCACTATTTACTTTTTCTAAACCAGTACAATAAAGATTATTCAATGTGCCTATCTTATTTAACACAATTCAATAGTATACAGTAGATCTGTCTAACTAAGAAGGAAGGATGCCACCAAAATCAGATCATGATTATCGTCCTAAATACAACAAATTCTAATCTGGTTATCCTAAGTACTACTTTACTAGCTTCTAATTTGTATAACCTCTACTGATTAAAGAAACCCAAATTAATGCAAAATCATACTAACACATGTTTTTAGATGATTCTACGTACAATTTTCTTTTGGGGGGGGCAAAAAAGTAAAGAATAATATGAGACGGGCTTCCGTGAAACTGTTGAGCGAGTGTATAAGTGAGACGTACTTGCACAAAGGATTCAAGAGAGTAACGTTCTAGAGTCGGAGGCGTATTCAGTGTAGAAGTTATGGGTTCAACTTGACTCATAATTTTCACTCATATTCTGTATTTTTACCGAAAAACTTATTAAATATATACAAAGATTAAATTTTGAACCCATTAATTTAGATAAGATGTGGTAAAATTACGATTCTGAACCCATAGAGTTGAAATTCTGAATCCGCGTCTTGTTGGAGTCATAAAATTTAGGGGTTGTTTGGTAGGAGGTATTAGAAAATATAATGCAAGCATTAGCTCTATGCATTACTAATACCTTGTTTGATACATTTTTTCAACTTGTGTATAACTAATATACATCATACTTGGCATTATCCTATGCATAAGTAATGCATAGAAAACCATGGCATTAGTAATACCAAGGCTTTAATGCATGCATTAACATGGTTAAAGACAAAACTGTCCTTAAAGTCCCTTAAAGCTAGAGAATATGGAGGGCATTTTTCTAAGCAACCATTTTTAAAAAAAAATTATGCAATGCATTATAATTTTAATACACCACACCAAACAGTAGATAAGAAATAATATTTGCATAATTAATGCTTGCATTACTAACCCATACATTAATAATATACCTTATTCCGCACTATTCTTATACACCCTACCAAACGACCCCTTAGACTTAAGACAGTTGTTGATGTAGTCATAGCTGCCTAAGATGAAAAATAGCGATCTGGACAAATAAATCATCAAGCTGCTTAGAAAATTCTCGTTCCACCGTTTGTTGGAATAAATCAATTTGCTCAGATAAATTGTATATGGTCGAAATCGGGCATGTCCGATTTCATAGATATGGGAGTTGCCTCGAGGATATGCTCGTAATAGATCAGGCTCGAGCTCAAAGATAGAACATTGAGCTTGGAGATCGAAGTGCTCGTTGAGATCGAGGCCAACAACAATTGAGACCAAGCATGACTGACCTCGAGTAAGGCGTAATAACAGAATGGCGAGATATCAATAACCGATCGAAAATCACGGCGGAGATTCCAGAGCAGATCAAATCAAAGCGGTTATTGATACCAATCATGGGATTTATTTCCGTTATTAGAATTGTACCTTATTTAGGATTCCTCTATTATATTAGGAGTAATCCCATTCATTTGTTACCATCATTATTCACTGAAAAGAATATACACATACGTTGCTTTCTATTTCACTTACTGTTCATCACTGTTTGTTCCATTCCTTTTTATTCTTATTATACAACCTCGAGACCATCTCGAATCGAGGTCGAACATTGCTAGAATACTTGTTTGATTTATTTTACTGTTAAATTTATTTATTTAACACATTATTTATCAATTGGTATTGAATCAAATCACGTATTCTTAAAATCACAATATAAATTTAATTGTTACTTAATTTTAGGGTAAAAAGTTTGGGGGCCACCGTGGAGCTAAGGATAATAGTGATTGTTCAGTATTGATTCCGATAAAACACACTATTGTACGTTTGTTCTTGTCAAGAATTTTTGCTCAGGTTAAAACATGTCAAACTCACAACACAGTGACAATGGCCTCGGATTACACGGAGAAAATGAAAATGTGATTGTTCCAGGAGTCGAGGTGCCACAATCCAATCTCGGGGGAGCACCGGTGCCAACCCAATCGATGTCAGTTCGCATGTTGCTCTAAATGCGGACCTAGGCGCAGGTCTCGATGGGAGTGTACGCAGAGAAGGCCGATCTAGTGGACAAGGAACACATAGCAAAGGAGACGAAGGAGTCAGTCTCCAAGTGATATTCGAGATGTTTCACGCTCAACAATTCGCCATTGCTCAGTTACAAAATCAACATAGAGCTCCAAATAGGGTCGAACCGGAAATTACTCGTCGTACCGATCCAGTACCGGAGAGGTCTAATGGTAATGAATCAGGGACTGATCATGCAGTAATGAAAATGCTCGAGGAGCTCACCAAAATAATTGAATCGGGGGAGAAGAAAATTGAAGCCAACGACAAAAAAGTGGAGACATACAACTCCCGAGTTGATCAGATACCGAGGGCACCGCCAATCTTGAAAGGGATGGATTCAAAAAAGTTTGTACAAAAGTCGCTTCCTCCAAGTGCGGCTCCGAAGCCTGTTCCAAAGAGGTTTTGTATGCCAGACATACCTAAATACAATGGTACCACCGACCCCAACGAGCATGTTACTTCCTATATATGCGCCATAAGGGTAACAATTTGGAAGACGATGAAATCGAATCCGTGTTGTTGAAAAAGTTCAGAGAGACCCTGTCGAAGGGAGAAATGATTTGGTATCACAACCTACCACCAAATTCCATCGACTCATTTTCCATGTTAGCAGATTCTTTCGTAAAGGCGCACGCCGGGGCCATAAAGGCCGCAACAAGGAAATCGGACATTTTCAAGGTAAGACAAAGGGATAATGAAATGCTGAGGGAGTTCGTGTCCCGATTTCAAATGGAATGTATGGACTTGCCACCGGTCACGGGTGATTGGGCCGTTCAAGCTTTCACCCAAGGGTTGAATGAATGGAGATTTGATCGAGTATCCAGTTGTAACTTGGGCAGATGTGCACAATCAATATCAATCGAAGATCAGGGTCGAAGGTAAACAACTAGGAGCCCCTTCCGATTCAGTACATCCAAACAGGTTGACAGGTAAAAATCAGAGGGACGCCGATAGGGAGCTAAGGTCGAACAAATACCGATACCAACCATATATCGCAGATCGAAGGAACAATGGTCCAGGACGCAATTCCGCCCGGAATGATCAAAGAAGTGATCGAGGACAAAGTTCTCGAGGACTTATGAGCAAAAGTGATTTTGACAAGTATGCTGATCCCACAGAGGCACCTCGGTTAACAGTATATAATTTTAGCATCGATGCATCAGGCATTGTATCAACAATCGGAAGGATCAAATACACTAGCCTAGACCCATATCGACCGATCCTTCCCAAAGAAACCCAAATTTGATGTGCAAGTATCATGGCACGCATGGTCATAGGACTGAGGATTGCAGGAAATTAAGGGAGGAGGTAGCCCGTCTATTCAACGAGGCCCACCTTCGAGAGTTCCTCAGCGAGCGAGCCAAGAATCATTTCAGGGAAAGGGACACCAATAGGAAGAATGAACAGGAAGAACCCCTACATGTCTCATATGATCGTCGGTGGGGTCGACATTCCATAGGGACCCATATTCAAACGCACTAAGGTATCAATCACTAGGGAGAAATGAACCCGAGATTATGTGCCTGAAGGCACCTTATCATTCAACGACAAAGAAGCAGAAGACATTTCTCAGCTCCACAACGATGCTCTGGTAATTTCTATCTTATTAAATAAAGTTCAAGTTAAGCCTGTTTTTGTGGATCCAGGGAGCTCAAAAAACATCATTCGATCAAGGGTCGTGGAACATCTTGGTCCACAGGATCAAATCGTACATGCAGCTCGAGTCTTAAACGGCTTCAATATGGCGAGTGAAACAACTAAAGGGGAAATTATCCTACCAGTGAATGTGGCTGGAACCATTCAAGATACCAAGTTCCACATAATCGAGCAGTCACCTCGACCTTCCATCACATGATAAAATTCCCCACGCCGGACGGTGTAAAAATAGTGTACCGGGAATAGCATGCTGCAAAGGAAATGTTTGCAGTCGATGAGATAACACCGATATCGACGTTATCAACCTCAAAAAAGTCAAACTTGAAAGGTAAACATTAAGCCAAATAGTAATCACCGCCACCAGCCTCGACCGAATCCGGGAAGCGGGAGATAGAAGAAGAAGAGGAGGATTTTCTGACCCCTCGAAATTTTGTTGTTCCCGAAGATTTTGACGCCACCAAATCAACGGTCGAAGAGCTGGAACAGGTTATACTGATCGAGTACCTACCCGAGCGAAAGGTTTACCTGGGAACGGGTTTAACCCCCGAATTCAGGAAAAAGCTTATTCAATTTCTTATTGATAACATAGATTATTTTGCTTGGTCCCATTTAGACATGACAGAGATACCATCGGAGATAACAACGCGTCTGCTAAGCCTGGACCCTATGTTCAGACCGGTAAAACAAAAGAGAAGACCTCAGTCCAAGGTAAAGCACGCATTCATTAAGGACGAGGTAACTAAACTTCTCAAAATAGGGTCCATTTGGGAGGTAAAATATCCCGAATGGTTATCCAATGTAGTCGTAGTCCCTAAGAAAGGGAACAAACTTAGAATGTGCATAGAGTATAAGGATTTGAACAAGGCCTGCACCAAAGATTCTTTTCCACTTCCTAACATCGATCGCATGATCAACGCCACGACCGTCCACGAGATCCTTACTTTTATCGATGCCTATTCTGGGTACAATCAAATTCAGATGGACCCGAAAGACCAAGAAAAGACTTTATTTATAACCAAGTACAGAACATATTGTTATAATGTAATGCCCTTCGGGCTAAAAAAATGCAGGGGCTACTTACCAACGCCTAGTAAACAAAATGTTCGAAGAACAAATAGGCAAGTTAATGGAAGAGTATATTGATGACATGCTAGTTAAGTCCCTGCGCGCAGAGGACCATTTAGCTCATTTGCAGGAAACGTTCGACATTCTGAGGAAATATAATGTGAATCTCAACCCCGAGAGAAGTGCTTTGGGGGTTGAAAGTTCCTCAGCTTCATGGTGTCGAATTGGGGGATCGAGATCAACCCCGATAAAATCAAGGTCATTGAAGACATCACCATCGTGGACAGTGTAAAATCCATACAGAGGCTCACTGGGCAGATAGCTGCTTTAGGCCGATTCATCTCGAGGTCATCGGATTGAAGCCACATATTTTTCTCTCTACTAAAAAAAAAAGAACGATTTTTCCTGGACCCTGGAATGTCAACAGGCATTGGAGGAATTGAAGCGATACCTATCGATCCCACCATTGCCTCACACTCCAAAAGCGGATGAGAAACTTTACTTTTACTTGGCAGTATCAGAAATTGCGGTAAGTGGTGTCCTGGTTCGAGAAGATCAAGGTACGCAATTCCCTGTTTATTACATAAGTCTAACTTTAGGAGAAGCAAAAACTAGATATCCACACTTAGAGAAATTGGCACTTGCACTGATAAGCACTTCTAGAAAGTTAAAACCATACTTTTAGTGTCACCCTATATGCGTATTAACCACTTAGCCACTTCGTAATATTCTGCACAAACCCGAACTGTCGGTTCGACTGGCCAAATGGGTCGTCGAACTCAGGGGGTACGATATCAAATATCAATCCCGTACAGCCATAAAGTCTCAAATTTTAGCGGACTTCGTGACCGATTTCACACCAACCCTCATACTCGAAGTCAAAAAGGAACTCTTGTTAAAATCGGGTACATCATCGGGGGTATGGACCCTTTTCACAGACGGCGCTTCGAATGTGAAGGGGTCTGGGATAAGCATCATTTTGAAGCCGCCCATGGGTAACACTATTAGGCAATCTATCAAAACTTCTAGGTTGACTGACAATGAGGCCGAGTATGAGTCCATGATTGCAGGTCTCGAGCTAGATAAAAGCTTGGGAGCAGAAGTCATTGAGGCAAAGTGCGACTCTTTACTGGTGGTGAACCAAGTAAACAAAACCTTCGAAGTTCAAAAGGATATAATGCAAAGATATTTGGACAAATTACAGGAAACTTTGCACCGTTTCAAAGAATGGACTTTACAACATGTGCCTCGAGAACAAAACAATGAGGCCGATGCGCTTGAAAATTTGGGGTCATCGGTCGAGGAATATAAGATCAGCTCGGGGACTGTCGTTCACCTCTCGAGATTCGTGATCGAGGAAGGTCATGCCAAGATAAACTCTACAAGCTTAACATGGGATTGGAGGAATAAATATATTGAATACTTGAAAAACGGAAAGCTCCCATCGGACCCTAAAGAGTCGAGGACCCTACGAACCAAAGTTGCTCGATTCATATTGATCTAAGATGGAATGTTATATAGAAGGACTTTCGATGGACCACTGGCAGTATGTTTAGGACCAGGTGACACCAATTATGTTTTACGAGAGGTCCATGAAGTCACTTGTGAGAACCACTCCGGCATCGAATCACTGATTCATAAAGTCATTAGAGTAGGATATTATTGGGATAGCATGGAAAAAGACTCTAAGGAGTTTGTTCGAAAATATGATAAATGTCAAAGTTTTCACCGATGATCCACCAGCTCGGAGAAAAACTTCATTCGGTCCTATCCCCATGGACATTCATGAAATGGGGGATGAATATCGTCAGCCCTCTGCCATCGGCCCCAGGTAAAACTAAATTCATTTTATTTATGACTGACTATTTCTCTAAATGGGTTGAAGTACGGGCGTTCGAGAAAGTGAGAGAGAAAGAGGTTATAGACTTCATCTAGGATCACATCGTATATCGATTTGGGATACCCGCTGAAATAGTGTGTGACAATGGAAAGCAATTTATTGGCAGCAAAGTGACAAAATTTCTCGAAGACCATAAAATAAAAAGGATATTATCAACGTCGTATCACCCTAGTGGGAACGAACATGCTGAATCGACGAACAAGACTATCATTCAAAACCTAAAGAAAAGGTTGAACGGTGCTATGGGGAAATGGAGAGAAATTCTACCCGAAGTCCTTTAGGCATATCGAACAACATCGAAGTCTAGTACAGGGGCAACCCCGTTCTCCTTAGTGTATGGCTCCGAGGCCTTGATTCCAGTCGAAGTCGGGGAACCCAGTGCCATGTTTTGACATACAACTGAAGAATCGAATCATGAGGCTATAAATACTAGCCTCGAATTATTGGATGAGAAACAAGAAGTCGCGCTTGTTCGAATGGCTTCACAAAAGCAACGAATCGAGAGATACTACAATAGAAGAACCAACCTTCGCCACTTCGGAGTCGAGGACTTAGTCCCCAGGAAAGTCACCATCAACACTCGAGATCCTAATGAAGGGAAGCTCAGACCAAATTGGAAAGGACCCTACCAAGTCCTCGGCATCAACGAAAAGAGGTCTTATAAGCTTGGTATGATAAACGGCGAACAATTGTCCATCAATAGGAACATATCACTTCTCAAACGATATTATTGCTAAGGTATATATTATCCCTTTTTTCATTTATATATTCGATACTAACTCACTGCAGGTGTCCGATTGAAGATATCGAGACCTCATGTTTTAAAGCACGTGTTGCACTATTTTTCCCTTAGATAGGTTTTTTGTCCCAAATGGGTTTTTCCAGCGAGGTTTTTAACAATGCAACAATTATGTGCTACCTGGGGAAAATTTAATAGTATCAAAGGCTTCTTTACAATCAACCTCGAATACTGGGGGACATCACCCTCGGATGTTATATTTTTAAGGAAAGTACTTCGTGTCAAAGGGTCTCGATAGGAAAACTTTATAATGGGCCAAACGGTCGAATGAACCATGTCCATATAGATAGTCGAGCCCCGATGGAAAAACATGTACGCATGTATAAATTATTCAAAGAAGCACTATTTCTATACCAAATATCTTGTGTCTCAAAGAAAATTCTCTACTATACGAGCTACACACTTATGATTTTGTGTGAAATGTCTCAAGGGCCAAGTGCAAATATACCTCGAACACTCGGGGACTGCTGTCGACGATCGACGTATTTGAGTCTCAAATATACCTCGAACACTCGGGGACTAAGGCATAAAAATCAAAGGGATTTCAATAGACATCAAACCCTCAAAAAACCCAACGGGTAAAAAATACATGCTAAGTGATGCGAGACTAAATTGCATAGTTTAACATGTGATATACCTTACATTTTATGCGCATTAATGATAAAATTACACTTGTTATGTGCTTAATGGAGTTTATTTCATGTGTAGGTGAAGTGGA